>VZRZ01004360.1:458-88208 GCA_013398175.1 Climacteris rufus | reverse complement strand
CCTGGCGGGGAGCGCGGGCCGCGCTGAGGGGCCGCTCCTGCTGCTCCCGCCCCGCCGGGCAGCGCCGCCCGGGCACCCGCGGGACCCACAGCGAAAGGCGGAGGGACAGGGAGGGAGGGAGTCGAGTCTGCCTGAAGCGACTGCCGCGCCGCTGAAGGTGCCGCTGGTAGCGGGGCCGGTGCAGCCGGGCTCCCGCGGGCACCGGCAGGAGCTGCCCCCCAGAAGCCGCTAACACTTGGGCTGGGATGGGGCGTTCAGCTCATTCCTCTCCTCCACCGGCGAGTGGTGACCACGCACCGCCACCCCCCCACATCCCCCGCTGTCCTTTCCCCTTCCACAAAACGTAATGCAAAATTAGTGCCTGCCCGTCTCTCGTCGCCTCTTCGCCCACCTTGAAACCACTCACCCACCCTCGCTCGAGGGGTTTTAATTTATTTCATGGCGTTCTCCCCGGCTTTCTCCATCTCCCTACTCACACCATGATCCCTGCAGGCCCAGGAGCCGACAGACGCTTACACACCGTGTCCCGTTCCAAGGCAGACCCCAGTGTGGCCACCAGCTCAGGATCCACCTTCTCCTTAGTCAAAAACCAGATAGAAAAGCAAGGTACAGAGATTATGCCCTGTGTTTTGAGAAAACAAATGGATTTCCAACATTTGGCTGGAATAATGCCAATGCTACTGTGTATCAAACCCTACATCAGACATACATGACACACCAGTTCCACAAACTTACATACACCTTGGAAAGCTGCTGCCATGACTGATTTTCACTGAAAAAGTAGCAAAAAGACCAATATGGAGTTTGGAAAAGCAATCTCACAAATGTCTCTTTACTTATCACAAAAAAAGGATACAACCCATGGACAGAAAGAGCAGGTTTTGCAGATACGGTGTAAGTACATACAACATGAATTCAAATAATTCAAATGTCTCACTCCATATCCTTGGGTCATAGGGCAGACTTGTACAATGAATCCTTTTCATCTGCAGAAATGAGAAGTCAGTGGAGCCAACAGCAATTTCGTTGAGTTTGTGAGGATGACTCTCACAGATGATGATGAAGATTCAAAAAACGGGTGGATGCAATTTTTGGTCTTACATGCATTGCACTTCTCTGGAAATAGCACGTGTCAGTCTTTCGAAAAGTCAAGTTCACAAACTCAGAAGTCAGAGTTGGGCAAATCTAACACTACCAGCATGAGACAGGTCAGTCATTGTTTCATAACTGTTAAGAAAAATATATCTTATGCCCCAAACCCTGAAGAATTATAGTCTTCAAACTCAACAGTATCACAAGTCACCTTTATGTGTTGTTCTGTAAATAGATCCATTAAATGTAAACATGACATTCCCTCTGGGCATTGGGAGAGTTGTTCACATAACAGAATTTCTGAACCACCTGCTGGTTTGTGTGTGTTCACATATACTAGAGACTGATGTTTTCTGTAGTTTTGCTTGGTTTTGGTCATCAACTGAAACAACAGGATGTCACACTTGGACACGAAAGAAAGACGCAGACACGTTGGAGAGAGCGGAGCCAAAACTGGGGTTGCAGACCCCCGACTTTGTTTCATACATCCTCTTAGAAACCACAGTGGATTGGAGGGAGAACTTGCCGCCCCTCAATCACACTGGTCAAAGGAAATATCCATGAAATATCTCCGCCCAGGAGAAAGGAATGCAAACAATAGAACACAATTAGAAAAACATGGCTATGTTTACAGAAAGTGTGTGAGAAACTGTTACAGAAAAATGAAAACATTGAAGAACTACAAAACTCAGGGCAACAACAGGATGCATCTTTTCAAAGATCAACAATTTCCATTGAAGCACTAATTGACCAGGAATGGACTCAGGCTTATACAACTAAAAGCTTGTTAGTGTGTTCTCCAGCTATATCTTCAATGTTATAAATATATACTTCCTACAAATCATGTTTTGCTTCCATCATCCTTAGACCATCACAGCTATTGCAACTCTATGACAGGTATGTCTAATTCAGTGTTTCAAGTAATTTACTTTTCATTCCCAGTGTTATTTAAAGAGTAATAACACAGAATTCAGATATTGCAATTTGCCTTTTTGTCAAGTTGCTGTGGTAGCACCTTCAGGTTACAGTCCCATTTCAAGCAAAATATTCTTCAGATTTTAAAAGTGAAATACGAATGGCAGCAGAACATAATAGTGTTTAAAAATTACAATGGAGTACTGCAGAAGTGGAAAGAGGTTTCAATAAGGTAACAAAAGCAAATGGAGAAATATGTGATAAAGCATTTTTTGCCTGCATGAGTTTTTAGAAGATCCAGAGAACATCAAACCGATTATAAACGTTGTTTTACAGGAGAGAAAAGACAAGTTAAAAAATAGGCAGGAAAAGAATGATAAATCAAAATGCTTGATATCATTACTAATTCTTTTACACATAAGACTATGAAATCTAATATTTCAACTTTTTAAAAGCTTATTTGCTTATGAAGATTATTCATATTGATTCATAACAATTTTAACACTTTCTGTTAGCACTGATCACATCATTTCAGTAAAAGCTACCAGCAAAAGAATAGTGTTAAAATATTTACATTACAGTTCATCAACCTTATTATCTCAACAGCTCCTATTTGTGAAGTGAGACATCTATGCAAAAGGAATTAGCACATTTGGAAATGCATTGAAACATTGAAAAAATCTGCCTCAATATTAATGGAACTTCCATATACCTAAGACTGCTCTGAGAAGATTCCATTGTAGATGACCCATCATGGAATACAGTAATGGATCTGGAATGAATAGCATAAAACTGATAGACACAAGAAGTATGATCCTGCATATTTTGTCAATTGTCCCTTATTTTTGCAACGCTACAGTAGTGGTTTCTGGAAATGGTCTGTTTAGTACGCTGTTGGGGCAGACCAAAGTACATGTGTACTTGGCTAGAAAGAGTCTGCTCGTAAGGTGAGCCTGGCTAACAGGTATAGAGAGATACCTGGTTTTTGAAAGGGATGGAAATTTAAAATGCAGGAAAAGTAACAAAGATATATTGGTCCACCATTTTGCCTTGTGCCATCTCTCCCACTCCAATCCCCCCAAACATGGTGCAGTAAGAGAAATAATGGTTTGTTCAGTGCAATTTCATGAGCTTGGTGTGAAGAAACAGGAACTGAGGGTGCCACTGGGGTGGTTTGGCCCTGGCTGGATGCCAGGTACTCACCAAAGCCACTCCATCATTCCCCTCCACAAAAGGACAAGGGATAGAAAAATATAATGAAAGGCTTGTGAGTTGGGATAAGGCCAGGGAGAGATCACTCACTGATTAGTGTCAAGGGCAAAACAGACTCAGCTTGGGGATATTAACTGAATTTATAGGCAATCAAAATCAGAGCAGGATAATAAGAAATAAACCAAATCTTAAAAACGCCTTCTGCCCATCCTGGGCTCTATTTGCTCCCCTCCAGCAGCACAGAGAGACAGGGAATGGGGCTAATGGTCAGTTCATCACAGCTTGTTTCTGCCACTGCTGAGAGAGAGGAGTCGTTCCCCTGCTTCAGCACGAGTCCTTCCCACGGGCTACGGCTCCAGTGTGGGTCCATTTCCCAGGGTGCAGTCATTCAGAACAGGCTGCTCCAGCGTGGGTCCTTCGTGGGGTCACAAGTCTTCCCAGCAAATCCAATCTAACCTGGGCTTCTCTTTCCATGGGTCTGCATGTCCCTGCCAGGAGCCTGTGCCCATGGGTTCACAGCCTTCCTCTGGGCTGCTCCCGGTGGATCTCTGCTCCCCTGTTGACCTCCATGGGCTGCAGGGGCACAGCTGCCTCCCCATGGGCTTCACCGAGGGCTGCAGGGGACTCTCAGCTCTGCTGCCTGGAGCACCTCCTTGCCCTCCTTCTGCACTGACCTTGGTGTCTGCACAGTTGTTCTTCTCACATATTCTCACTCCTCTTTTATCTGGCCACAATTACATCTGTGCAGTAGCTATTTATCCTTCTTAAATCTGTTGTCACAGACACATTACTACCAGCTCTGATGAGTTCAGCCTTGGCCAGCAGAGGGTCCATCCTGGAGCCGGCTGCCGTTGGCTCTGTCGGACGTGGGGGAAGCTTCAGCACCTTCTCACAGGAGCCACTCCTACAGTGTCCCCTCCACTACCAAAACCTGGCCACACAAATCCAATCCACACACTGGTGTGGTACTCCCATACGTCTCATAACCTGAAAATAAACCTGATAAAGAAGCTTTCTGCACCAACACTCCACACAGGTCTCTGAGAAACAGCCAGGATGGGCATTTAAGCTGGTGACAATGCTAAAGTTATAAGGAATATAAACTGACTTTAATAAAGTAGCATTTTAATCTCTGCTAAGATATTAAGCACTCTATAACAAGGAATCAGAAAAACCAATTCAAAAATACTTGCATTTTTAAAGGTAACATATGAAAATAGAAAGCTCAAAAACCAGAGAAGAGGAAAAAAGACCCTGCAAGCAAACTTACAGTGTCAATTTTTTTTTTTTTATTGCAGACCGGTTTTTTGGCTTCTTAGACAAGTACTATTCACCATTGAAGTGGCAGGAAAGAATCCCAACTTAACACCCAACTTGTGTCAAAGGTTAGCTATGCTTAATGGCCAGTGTTGTTTCACTATTTAAAGAAAAAGTGTTTAAGGTGCAAGTTTACCTACTACTCTGGTTTTAGTTTGGCACACTAACCAGTGGTTTGTTGGGTTTTTTCCAAGTAGTCTGTCTGAAACTGCTAATCATAGTGCTGATTATTAAAACTATTTTTCTACCTGTAGCATACATATATGTTACAGAAGACAGCACAGAAATCCTCATTTTATATCCACAGTGTAAAATAGAATAAAAAAAGTAAATATTAAAAAGCTTTTCCTCAGCACAAATGGTTATTTCACCAATTTTTTATCTTTCAATTTGAATCAACATTGTAATGCCTTTAAGAATGTTAAATGTATTCTATTGCAAGGGATCAGAGATGCAAATCAAATACTATTTGTATTTTAAGACAATCACAACCAACTCCTACTAACGTCTGCTATTTTCTCAAATGTGAAGTGCAAAAATTCTCAGGCCAAAACTCATTAGTGTGATAATTAATTTCTCTACAGTGAAGAACCTAAGTATTTTTTATTTTTTTCAGTTAGCACAAGATTGTTAGTGAAAAGAGGTAACTGCACAGTTCTCCATTCCTACTGAATCAGTAATCTCTATGAAATTTAGAACAGACCATATGAAAATTGTTTGAGAAAATAATTTCACAGTGACATTTGTCTCCTTTTTGAGAGTATAAAAATGCAATTTAAAGGGAAGTAAAGTGAGACTGAGCAGTATCCACAAAATCAACAGTTTTATAATGTGCCTATTATAAAACCTGCCACACCTAGCTCACAGCAAGGAAAAGTCATATAAGAAGCGAAATAAACTTTATCAAAATATTTCAAAATTTCAAGGTTTTGTACTTAGACGAGTTTATTTTCTTAGAGATAAAATAGTTACATCTGCAAATGTACATTATTTTGTAAACCATTAAGCCCTTATGGCTGTTTGAAAGTTAAAATCATACACAAAACAATTCAAGAAAACCTAGTAACCTGAAAAGTTTTCTTCACAATGGACTTTTGATTTTGTAGTTTGTTGCCTTCAAAGTGATTCAGTTCATACTGCAGTTGTGAGATAATGGGCAATTAATACTTAAAGTATGCCTGTACAATTAGGCAAACACATTTTTTCAATATTTTATTAAATCCCTTGATGTTAATTCTTAGTCTTTAATAAATGACAGAGCCTAACAGTCATCGAGATTGATTGTCTGAATCTGAAGTCTAATTAATAATTGAGCTGCAAAAAATAAAAATGCAGACTTCAAAAGAAGTCCTTTCCAGGCCCATTCATGTGAAATGGGAACCAGCACTGCCAGTGAAAGGGCAACAGAGTATCATTCAACTGGCAATATCTATTAAAATCATATTCTTCCAGCTAATTGTTTCACACCGGATTTTAAACCTGCCATACTGTGTCTGGAAATATCCTCTGCACCACTAATGCATATATTTACATACACACACACACACACACACAAAAAAAAAAAAAAGGAAAAAAAGTTACCTCCCAGCACCAGGAAATTTGCTATCCTATATGAACATGTAGTAAGGAATACGAAGCAAAATGGGAAGAAAAATGCCATAGTTTGCGGTTTCTCACATTTGTTGTGTTAATGTAAAACTTCATTCTTGCTCAAAGATCTAAGGATTTCAGATAAATGCTTTGGCTACTTTTAAGTTCAAGGAAAAGCCAGGGTAGGGTCTAATCATGGCTCTTTCTTTGTGCTACTCTCATGGTAAGCTTCTTTCCTGCTCTATTTCTAATTGTTGGCCAACATTGCTGGCAGGGAAGAAGGTGAAGAGGGTCCCCACATGGTGTTTGTGACACAGTTCAGCTAAATTCTAATTGTGGTCCAGATTGTAGCTTAATCTCTAGCTTGAACTCAAAAAAGAAAATCTTTCTAGATAAATTGAACCTCAAAGACATTTTCCTATTCTTTTGACTTATTTATGCAAACAGTGTCCAGAATATTACTCTGGATTTTAAAAAATAATGATTATGTATTCTTACAAAGATAGAACTATTTTGTGCTTTAATTAGGCCTCTGCTTTTCAACACAGAAAACCAGCCATGTACCATTTTTGACTAAAATACCTATTATGTATTAGGAAATTTAAAAACTAGTCTTTAGTAAGTAAAATCTGAATAGACTCTTTACCTAGAAAAGCAATAGTGGCAGTTCTTCTCTCTGTAGAATAAATGTTTCTTTACCTTATTGGCTAAAACTATACTTAGATTTTTGAGTAGATTTTGTCTACATAGAAATTACATTATTTTTATTTCACACTGTTATTTCACTTCTGTAACCACTTAAGAAGATAGTGTTTCTCACATTGAATTTACTGAGTGCAGCAGAGTTACATCACTTCTTCAGTTCCAAAGTTCAACACCTTTAAATAAATTCAATCATTACACAGAATAGAAGTTTTGAGTTTTCACTTGTTCTTCTTTTCTTCCCCCAATGTTTCTAGCTACTAATTGGCAATAAAAATGTTTGCATTTACTAATAAACACCGATATTTTTGCTATTTCAATGCATCTGGGACAAACAACGACGGTCAGTCTGAAGCCCGTGCAGTGTCGTACTGCATTGGAAGGCGCAGTGTGAGCAGGTCAGGTCCCGCCAGTGTGAGCGGGTCAGCTGCTTGCCGGCTCCACTGCCAGACCACCAGAGGGAGTCGAAAGCTACATAAAGCGTCTGAAAGTTTCTAAACCTGTAGCTGAAAACACTGACTGATAACGCTGTATGTTGTGAGTACTACAACAAACGGCTAAGAAAGCTGCCGAGGACAATGAAACAATTTTAGCAACATCATCAGTTCATTAATATCCAGAGGCAAGAAAAATGTTGGTGACAAAGGACTGTTCAGCAACTATTTTCTTTCTGTGTTTGGAAAGAACACAGTTCATTAAAATACAACATGATCAAAGAAGTCTTCGAAAGGTCTAGCATTTGTCTGAAACCACAGAACATAATTTCCAGTCCACTTCCCTGGAGACCATTCTGTCTATCAGCACAGACAAGGTAAGAACATGTGCTTTTTTTTGCTGCTCGATAAAAACTCTAAGTAGAAAACAGTAATGTTACTGTGACTACAGATGGCTGGGGATGGATGTGAACTATCCTTCTGTGGACTATCTATCTTCACAAAGATGATCCACAAACAAAGCTGCTGGGGACTAAATGCCAGCTTTCAGCCTCTTGGTGCTCCTGCTGGATACAAGTACAGGTTATTGGGAATCTGAAGTTCCACATCTGCGAGACAAAGCTGACTTCTCCTACATGCTGCCAAGCTAAAGCTACTTCAAAGTGTAAAAGACAAGTCAGCCAGCCAAATCTGGCACCTTGTTCAGAGTATATTTAGATCCAAGTTTGAAGGTGCTATTTGAGCTTGTATCTTGTATCTCATTCCGCTCAGTCCAAAATTTTTAATTATTTAGTTATTTGTAAAACTGTTTTTTTGGTACTTCTAATGCTATTCATTCTGTTTGTCAGTTACGTCATCTGATGAGTAAGGTACCTATTCATTGACCACTGAGATTTAAGCTAGGTATTTCCACACTGATAAAGGGAAGGGCTTATTGCATAGCCTTCCTTCACACTTTTATTTCCTCTATATATTGGTAATTTGACTCTACAGTTCTGTTTGGGCAGAAAAACCTATGTATTACCTTTCAGGACAAGCAGAAAGACTAAAGAAATCAGAGAGGTAAGTGGGTTAACATAAATAGAATGCTCAGGAAAGGAACAGAACTAAGTATACAATATGGAGAGTAAAAATAAATAATAGTAATTAAAAACAAACACCACACACCCCTCAAAAAATCCAATCAAACCCTGCATAACCTACTTAATCCCAATGTAAACCACAAGAATGTAGGATTCTTTAGGTATACTGACAGCATTACACCATAGGACTTTACCATATATAGGCATATTCACACACTTTCCTCCAAAAACCAAGGTCCTGACAGTGCTGGAGATCAGTAACAGCTCCAAGCCTTGAAGACTTGTTCAGATACTTCTCCTTTCTGCCAGAGAAGTTGTGCATAAGGCAAATAAACTCCCTGGTTATTACAGTAAAACTGCCTTCACTTAGCACTCAGATCTTTGGCTTGGTTTTTTTTTACATTTTTCTGTGAGAAGAGTTCCCAGCTCCCAACTTCAAGAGTCAAAAGAACAATGGACATGCAGAGCACCAGCTAGTACAGGGAATACCCATGCCATTGCTCTGCACTGTGCACAGCCCTGGCAAGAGCCTCTCCTAAGGGAATCTGAGGCCAACTTGTTAACAATGACATGATGTACTTCTCCAGATTGCTCTGTGTTAATTTTGAGCCCACTGCAGTGGTTAACCACACAATTTAGGGCAACAAAAAGTCTCTTCCCGTTTATAACACCATAGCCTGGAGAAGAAAACAGGCTGCTGAAGATCAAAACGTTCATCAGGGTTATCATTCCAACACAGCTGAAGAGTCTGATATGCCAAGCACTGATCATACCCTGTTAGGTTAGCAAGTCTTGCAAATCAGGGGAAGTACCTCCAAGACAGAAGCCCAAAAACAGATTTTCATAAAACCTGTGGCCCTGACAGGACTGGACAACAGGCTGGGCTTATCATCCTTCAAATAAGCATGGTTAAGCTGTAACAGCTCGAGAGACTTGAATATTCACCTGACATCTGCTTCCACAAATCTTCCACTCCTAAGCAGTCTTCTAGAACTCGGTTTTCTTGCATTTCTTTGCCACTGCATTGATAAAATTGTCCTCTCTTCTAGTGCTTTTCCCATGAAATTCAGGATGTTAAGAGTTGCAAGGGCCCTTAACAATCATCTATTCACACTCCCTTATCTTTCACTAGACCAGGTTGCTCAAGGCCTTATCCAACCCCGCCTTGAACACTGCCAGGGCTGGGGCACCCACAACCTCCCCTCCCTGGGCAACCTGTTCCAGTGCTCACCACCCCCACTGTAAAGAGTTTCTTCCTAATATCCAGCCTACATTTCCCCTCTTTCAGTTTCAACCCATTACTCCCTGTCCTATCACAATAGCTCCTGACAAGAAGTCCCTCTCCAACTTCCCTGTAGTCCCTCTTCTGCACACAACCTCCTCCTCTCCAGGCTAAACAGCCCCAACTTTCTCAGCCTGTCTTTGTAGAGGAGGTGTTCCAGTCCTCTTCTGAACTTCATGGCTCTCCTCTGGACTCACTCCAACAATCCCCATTCATTTTCTGAATATTTGGAAAAATAAACCATTTCAATTACTTCTATTGCTTTTTGGTAAACTTTTGCCACAAGGTTTTGCACTTTGTTGATGTGACAATTTTAGAGAGGTGCATATTTGTCAGGAAGAAAATTTCACTGTGATCTGTTGATAAATGGCATGAAGGAAGTAAGGAAATCAATATCCACGTTGCTGCTTTTGCCATTTGAAAATGGCACCATTTCCAAGAAGAAAAGTTGTCAGGTTAATGTGTGTGGGTTTTCTTTTATTCAAAAATATTTTAAATTAAATGTGGAGATCACTGCTCCTTCAAAAGCAATGGTGTGCAACCAGAATGTCCTGTAAATTACAGTGAGGCAAAGCACTCAACATTCCCTTCTTCCCATTTCTTTCCCTCTCCCCACTCCCTGCCCACACTGACACAAGAAATAGAACGCCCTGTTCCTCTCACTGCAAATTAACACAGCCTGCTCCTTTATAACCAGCTGTCAGAATCTGTCACCAACTAATTTTTTTTGCCTTTACAGCTTCAAAGGTAAAGGTAGAAATTAGGGATGATCTTTTCTACTGGGACTCCAGCAAAAGTTTTTATCTGGCAAGAACCAATTTTGCAGGTTTCTTTCTCTACAGGTCAAAGAGATCAGAACTGTAAAGATAACTGTAAGCATCCAAATTTGCTGCAGGAGTATCTTAAGACTGTCAAGGTTGAAAACCAATGCCAAGCTTTTATTAATTTCTGTAATCCAGGCGTATGTTAAGATTAAAGGCCTGTTCTCAGTTTGGTCCTGAAGTAGATCTCAAATTTTCCTTTTAATTTGACAGCTTTAAAATGGAACTGACCTGCCACAGCTGCATACCAATGGGACTGACATGGTGATACATATTAAGCAGAACAGTATTAAGACTTGAACTCAAAAACATCAGGGACACTGCACCTTGAGTTTAATTTGTACCATCCCTCTACACAGAGCACATCACCAGAGTGGGATCCTGTTCCCTCAAGCAGGCACAGCTTCAACAAGAGTAACTATTACATACAACAGAGTTATCCACTTAAAGGATGAGAACTCATTAAAGAGGCACCTGAGAAAAGCTTTGAAGTACTTGTTGCTTTTGTGAATTTAGTTTCTCTTCTCCTCTGGATATTGATTTTAAAGGGAAAAAAAAAAATGTACTGTTCCTAATAAGTAAGCTTCTGCAGACAATACAATGACACTCTCATGTAGTCACCTCTGTAATTAGTCACCTCCAGTAAGAGAGAAATTTCATGCATTGTCCCCTCTTTGTCCCATCATCTTTAAATACAATTTCCCCCCTCTTTCATATCACTTTGCTAAACTCCAAAGACTTTACGCCTCAAAGCCTTTTTAGCATAGCTGAGTGTGTCACACAAAATCACATCCCTAACTTAGGTAAAATGTACTTGTTTAGATGTAGTTTTATAAGCAAATATCAGCAAGATATTTTGAACTGGTTACCTTTCCAAACAGACTTATTTTGGTTATTCTCAAGGCCTAATCCTAAATCCTTAGATTTTTTTTCTACTTATAAAAATAAACTTTTGGCCACAATCACACTAAGAAAACTACATGTTAACGAAATACAAAAACAACCAAGGAAAATCAGATGAAGATACATGAGACACTAATTTTAAGATTTGATGCTGGATTTGTTGACAAATATCTTTGTATTAAGAAAACTCTAACAAGTTTGCAATCTGTTTGCAGTTTCATCTTAGGTTTTTTGGCAGTTTCTGAAGCAATTAAAGAAGAGTTGTTTTTCTTTCCTTTATTATTGGCATTTCAAAGGAAGTTAGCAGACTTCTGCATGAATCTTGTAAATACAGCCAGACTGGATGCCAATTTTTAAAAGTGACTTTACATGTAAATAATACAGATTCCTTTCTACCTGTGAATAAAGTATTAGTCAGACCAGCCCATAACAGTTCCTCTACCTAAACACTTAAAATTGTTTCCCAGTCAGTTGCAGTCTTCCATTTCTATCACACAGAACATGAAGGCTGTCAAAATACATGTGTTCTTCAACTTTACATTACTGCAGGTGTCTTGAATTTCTCCATTTTGCAGCTTCTGGCCACAACAAACAAGATTTTTCCAGCTGGTCTATGTAATTGAAAGCATCACTTTATTTCTAGTGCAGACTATAGGAATCAGTCTAAGTTTTCTTTTCTACACAGGTGTTCTGAACATTCAGAGTCACCTACTGAATAGGGGATACACAAAAAGGTGTGATGGCAGGCGAGAGCAAGCCAACAGCTCTCAATTTCTTAAACTTTTATAGAATCCAGTGCCCTGTGGGTCAAAGGAGCAAACTGAGAAGTGTTTCTCACTGGCAGACAAAGATCAAAGCACTTTTATCTCTTTACTGCCAAAACTGTCATGTTATTTTCTGTTCTCTCAATTCAGAATATTCAGTCAACTACCTCAGCTGAAGGAAGGCAATGTCATGGTTTGCCATGTAAAAACTGGATGCTGAAAAAGACTGCCACTTATGGGGGAAAGAATGAAAACCATCGATTTAGTAAACACACCTGCAATGATACTTGAGAAATAACAAAAAATTTCAATATGATGAACTAAATGTTATAAAACTACAGGCGTGTGTGGACAAACACATATACTCAGAAACCTGCAGAAGTAGGAAGTATGTTTATGCTGGACAACTTGGCAGGAAAGCCTGCAATTCAGTGTCAGTGAATACTACATTCATGTGGAGATAGCCAGGGGAGAAATTACCCCTGAAAACATCTTCCCAGAACCCTCTCACCTCTGACTTTCTTTAACTTTCTTCCTCTTCCATGGCAGCCCTGTGGGAGTCCAGAATTCATTTTTGAAATACAAGTTCTCTTAATCAAGGCATATTACTTTGAATTGAGATCCAGACCTGCAATACAGCATGTATGTACAGGCATGCACAGAACACACGAACAGACTAAAAATGTAAGATGCTTGTGCAACACTTCATTATAACCAACGCACACATTTTCTGCTGAGAATTATTCTGTTCTCAGATGACTGAGAGGGGCTACAGCTATGTAGGAACTGTTACCTTGTTCAGAAAAGCGGCCATGGCAAAAGGCTGAGAAAATACATCCATCAGCAGAGCCAATCTGAAGCCCCAGTTCACTCCAGTGCAATACTGGATGCATGTTTTACCCCCTGCCCCCTCCAACTGTTTACTAAAGTATTTAATAGGGTTTTTCATAGCAGTAAATAATACATATGCCAAATGCACAGATACTTTTCCTTAAAGTGCAGAAATTTTACTAAGCCAGAGGAACAGTAAATCATGTGATTTTCTTTGTGGTTCTCTAAATCCTTTAGCAGAATTACCTGCTAATTACTAATATTTGTGTTTCTAAAAGTATTACAAAGAAATGGCTTTACCAGATGTTGAGTACTTTGAAGATTAGATTTAAACCACACTAATTTAAATCTTTACTAGTAATCTTTACTAGTAAGAAATCTGATCTTTCAGACAAATCTGCCCACAACATTGCTGACAGCACTGTATTTCTGACAGTTGACAGATATGATTACTAGACATTAAAGTTGATTGAGGCACAGGAGCACCATGAAGAAAACTTAATCTGAATACAAACATAATTTACAGTGTAACACCTCTTCACCAAGGCAATATGAAGTATTTATAGTGCTAATGAAGATTAACTTGTACACTTCAAGTTTGAAACAGCAATATGAGTATGAAAAATTTGGCCCATGCTCTTTATATGACCTCAAGTCCCAGGCTGGGCAACAGATTAAACACTGTTCTGCCAAGAGTAACGAGTCTCCTGCAGGGACATCAGAACAAGAAGTGACCTTGCTCTTGAGCTGCCTAGTTTGCAGCTCAAGTTTCAGTGTATCAATGTATATGTACATCAGCAGTTGTTTATGTAAAGATGCTAATCTAAAAATTCAGACAGCTTAGTGTCAAATAGACTTCCTCCTGTTACCTGAAGCAGGAGAAAGTCAGAAGTCATAAACATTTCAGCTACCCTGGGTAACTGGTTCAAAGCAAAGGTGACACCTAAATGTGCTTAGCCCTGCCCAAAAGAAATACCCTGGGTTTAAATTTTTATTAAACAGCTACTGTGAGAGCACAAAGAGGACACAGAAATATTTAGCTATAAAAGTTGTCTTTGACACAAGTGATGTATTCTAATAATTTTAGTCTCACAACACTCTCTCAAAACCTGTATAGAAAAAATTATTGACAATACAGCCACTACCTCTAGCATTTAGTATCTTGTGCAAACATTGTTTTTCTTGTTTGTCAAGAAACAGTTTAAATTTCCCATCAGGAAAACAACTGTTCTATGTTCCTAACTTTTAAGTTATTTCAGCCGGGTCACAATATTCCAAATCCACATAGTATCCAAAAGTTTCTTACACTTAACTGAAATCAAACCAAAATTGCTTTTTGTTGTCCTCACCAAGACAAACTCCAAGAACTCCTCAATGTGCAAACTTTACAAGCAACCTGTTATCCAGTCTCCCAACTCACTTTTACTGTCTGCATAACAAGTACTAATGGTGGATTGTTTGTTGTATTTACAGCAAGTTTATTGGGGAGAGGAAAAGTATTCTTTTACAAATGAGCCATGTTCACTATTGAGATTACTTCCAAAGAGAGCATTCAGAAAGCAAACCTGAATATATTACAATGACAATTATTTTTCAATACTTTAACATCGGCCACTTAAAATTGGTTGTGTTATTAGCACATAGACTGATCTTTAAATATACTACTTCTACATAAACAGTGCAAATCTCAATATTCACATCAACCTGAAATTAATGCTGCAATTACTGTTGACATTCACATCAAGAAAGTAGTAAACTATTTCACATGAGCAATTCCAAAACCTCAGAATGCCATTATTAATATTAAAGAAACACAGAACAAACATGTTGGGCTTCAAAGCCTTGTTTTGATACACACAATCCCTGTAAACATGGATGTATTGTATTTGTCAATACTGATATCTGATATAATTCTATAAATAAAACCACTGATATAAACAATTCCTATTCCTTTTTTTTTTTTTGCATAGGGTTTGGATTAAGGTTACTTTAGGATAGAGACAGCTGTTAACAAAATCCTCTTGTCAATTAGTCTTCCATCACACAAATTTAGGCATATGACAAGGAGTCTCTCAGACTTCAGTGGAAACTTACACACGTAAGCATTTGCAAAACTGAAGTCATCTTTAGCACTTAAGTTACCCCTAGTCATTGAGAATACAAGCTATAAAAGAGCTCTCCAGAAATTTATAAAATATACTGATTTAAAAGTTTATGCTGATGTTTCTGTAAGTCACATTTATGATTCCAAACAGTTATGTACATACTATACTATCACAGTAGGAAATACTTCACTGTAGAACACCACAGTGAACAAGTTGTGAAGCACAGTGTTCAATATAATTTCCCTTTAGTATTCCCAGTGCATAAGTTGTTAACATCTACACTACACAAGGTGCCCAGGTCTAGTATTTGTTATATACAATGTAAAAGCAAGATAGAAAGAGCTTTGCATTTTAAAGTAAGGAATGAAAACAGTGGGTAATATACAGGGATTCACTCCTGCAAAGTACAGAATTCTCCTTCACAATGACCACAACCACCAAATATAGTGGATTTCAGGTCATTCAACCCAGTAAAACAGTGCTCAGCACCTTGTAGGAAGAGAGATCTGAGTGCACTTTATTCTAGAACATCTCTTTTAGATGTTATAAAGTGCAAAACATAAAACATATATCCTAATATTTTACAGTCACTATTAAACTGCCATATTTGCACAATGCAAAATTCAAATAAGTCGGTATGCATTTTGTATGGACCCTATAATAACAGTTGTTGAAACTGGAGTTTTCGCATCATTAAAAAAATCTCAGTATTTTAAAGTCATTGTGTAAATATAAAAAAGAAAATATAATTAAATCTTGAAATAGGTATTTTAATACATCATCATTTTCCAAAGCATCAAATATGAATTTAATTTTCTCTTATAGTATTACATTTTAGAATCTGTAAAATCTTTTAGAAGTTAATAACTTCAAAAAAATAAAAATTTTTGTATCACAGTACTAGACATCTCACCTTATCAGATATCTTTCACCCTAGATGTGTTTAAAAAAATAAATAAATTTTAAAAAAATCTAAGACTTCTATTCTCACTTGTTTAGAACAAGATATGTGGAGTTAGTTTTTAAAACAAATGAGAGTTCCATAATGCTTCATTTTGATCTTAAAATTTAAAAAAATGGGACAGAATGTAACCACAAATTGAAAAGGCTTAAAAGTACTATACTGCTTTGGTGAATTGTACCAATGATTCTTTACATGCATGAAGAATCAAATTCTATAACATTCTTCACAGAGCTGGGTAAAAGCAGAAGATCCACAAGTTCTATATACGTTACACAGCTTTCCTTTCTTTTAAGAGTGGGGAAGAAACTGGGAGGAAGATTCTGACACTGAGAAACATTCTTCTTCCAAGCTGTACCATGAGCAGCATAGCTCCTTACCTTGAGCTTGACTGCACACTAGTAATTTAGCCCTAAGAGAATACAATGTTGGTTGTATAATAGTATTATCCTATATCCAGTGCTACCAAACAATGCTAAAAAGAAATGTATGGAAATACAAAGCTAAAAAGGTATGACTAAAATACATTTCTAAAGCAACAGACGTCTTCCTGTAGCAGCCTGTAAGCCACAGGGAGGAAGGGTGGGAGAAGACAATACAGCTACTGCCAAGTTTAGAAGCACTGAAGTCCTCAAGATAGGACCTTCTCTGCTTTTCAGTCGGAGAACTGGAAGATGGTTTCTGGGTTATTGCTGTCTGTAGGGTTTGTGGGCTGCAATGTCTTTGTTGGTGTAGTTTTACCATGAGAATGAGAGGAAGAAGAATGTGAACTTTCACTGGAGCTGCTACGTGTCTCTGTGCTTGTACTTGTCTTTTTCATTTTCCTTCTTTTTGCAAGAGGTGCCTTGTCAACGTTCTGGAGACAAAATCCTTCCCTTTTGTACTTGTTAAAGGCCTGTTTAAAAATAAAAGGTAATTCTAAGTTTTTCAAGAGGTTTAGGACATTTAATGCCCTGTCACTTATTACAAATGGTCTATGGTAAATCACAAGATGAAACATAATTTCTTGACTATATCCTATTGTAGTGTAACAATAACTCTACCAGCCTTTAGAGGCGCATAAGAGCCAATACATAACATTATTAATTGGCATCTTCCTCTCCTTGTTCTTTTTAATTTAGAAGTATTTTTTATTAAGCCCTATCTAAGACTAGAATTTCAGAAAGGACGTTGTTAAATTACATTTTTTCTTTCAGCCCAAATTACATTACATGATCAGGATGTTTCCAAGTAACAATTACTTTCTTTTTCTCTCTTTCCTAATAAGCATCCACAGGCATTTCAGCATAAATCTGCTCAATTTTGGTTTATTCTCTGTAGAAGTTATCATGAGAATCAACACTATGTTTATATAATACAGCTGCAGTTCAAAAGTTTTTAGTAAATATAAAATAGTAGACAAGCAAGTCCATTAAAAAACATCCATGATATAAAAAGCATGAACTACATATGTTCCAGAAATTTTACCTCCATTTAGTAAACATAAGGACAAAAAGTCAAGCAGTTACTTAAGTTAAACATAAGGTTTCTTATATTTTTTTATAAAGGTTTGAAGACTTTTTAATAGATTTCTCTAATAAACAGAATATTTTTAATAGCAGTTTCAAGAAGAGCACTCAGTCCCCAAATCCTCATGAATATAAATATCTTCAAGATATTTATTCTTGCTTTATTATTCAGATTTTCATGTACTCCATCAGAGATGTTATGAAGAAATGTTATTCAGGAAAAAAATCCAGCTATTAGCATACACTGAATTATAAGGACAGATATGTGTTGTTAAGAGAAAATATACAAATCTAGATGACACATTACAAAACACAGCACATGACACAAAATTTCTCAGCACTTACATGGAAAGTGGCTTTGACATAGGTGTGCACTGCAGCTCCTGAAGAGCCCAAGTTATCAGGCGTCATGAGAGGGTTGGATGAGAGCTGGCTGCCATCCTGAAGCCACTCGTTGTATCTCAGGCTGGACATTTTGATTCTTTTGTTTGGATCCACTGTTAGAAGCCCTAATAGAAGCATATTACATTCTTTTAAACTGTGAGCTGTTTATCTTCATTCAACAGAAAATGCAAATATTTCTCATGAAAACCTCATGCATTGCTTTGTTAAGTAACTAATGTCAATATTTATCCTAGGTATGCCAATATTTATCCTAGATAATGCTCACACAATGTTGTACTGTCATCCTCTCCAGAAGAATCATTAAAAGCAAAAAATTTCTAGTTAACTCTTTGATAACTCACATCTCTTTTCACGTGAACTCAGAACTACCAAATGATTTCTTCACCTAAAAGTTGCCTAGGACAAAGTTCAAAAGAGTAAGCCTCAGATTCCCCACACAATCCATTCAAGTCTGAATCTGTAAATCCCTATATTTTTGGCAGAAAAATTCCTTACAAGTCTGCTTCTACAGAAATTCAGACTCCATCTAAGTAGAATTAAGGCTGGTGTCTAGCTCATGCTGCAAACATAATACGATGCTCAAAAACCTGAGGGGAACCAAAGTGTGGCAAATGTCAATAAAGTAGCTCAGAAATACACTAAGTAGTCTTGGTACATGAATTAAAAAATAGGCAATAGAACAGATATAGTAATAAAACTCATATTCTCTAAAAGCTCAGCTTTTAAGACATTTATTTCATAAGCTGGTTTGGTTTTTTAGAAAAGCAAGGAGAACATCACAGAAAAACTCTGCTTTTAAATATGTTTTAAGAGGGAGTTCGCTTTTCCTGAAGCTCTTCAGTTCCTTCTAACCCCACTAACCTTATCAGCATCTTACCACATTAGAAAACTCTGCTAGGTGTACAAGCAATTTGTAATGCATTCTGATGTGTCCACCTCTACCCATCATTTGTGTTAGGGGTCAGTACATAGCTAAAGCTGTGGATATTGCTCTGTCAGGTTAAACACTTTGGTGCTGATTACAGCATCTAGATATTGTATGGTTCTCTAAATCTTATCTTTTGAAATGAAAATACAATGTACATTAAACACTCTCAAATACATACCCCGAATTAGCTCTTTAGCCTCTTCAGAAACATTTTTCCAAGCTTCTCCTTCAAAGGAAAATTCTCCCTTTTTAATTTTCTTCATAATTTCCAATGCACTGGTACATGTTAAACTTCTGTCTTGAGACTGAAATGGTACCTGTCCTGATAGCATTGTGTACTGTCACAAGAACAAAAGCAGCATTAGGAAACACAGTCTATTTATGGACAACTCTGTTATTAAATACAGAGGGCTGTTGTCTGCATCACCAGCAGGGTGCAATAAAACCTGGACTAGCATAACTTCAAGACTATAGGAAATTTAAAATATGCAAGACTTTCTCTGGAGCCCTTGTTAGAAAAAACATTCATATGTTTCAGAAGGCTATGAACAAAACACATTTCTACCCCATTTATTTCTATTGAAACTAATTTTCTGTAGATCAAAATGCAGATTGATTCCTTCTCTGAATTGAAACTGTAGAAAGATTATATGGATCTCTGTAAAATCTCCTAACAAGCATATCTCTTTTTGAGAACCTGACTGCATCAAGTAATTTTTACATTCCCAAAAAATTTAAAATTTTATTTCCTACTTGGTAAAAAAAAATTTCCACCTCTGGAAAAGATCTGTCTTTGGAACCTTTTATTTGTGCAGCAATGTGTTCACCTCCCTTGAAGTCAGCATGTATCCAATTTATGTATTAAATTGTTTCAAGTCTTTTGCATTTTAACAAAAAGTAAATACATTCAATAAAGTTATAATTAAAACCAGCAAACACTCACCAAAATGACCCCCAAACTCCACAGATCACAGGACTCATCATAACCATTGTGATTCAAGAGCTCTGGGGCAGCATAATGAAGAGTAAAACACGGAGTCTTAAGAGGCTGATTATCAGGTGGTTTTAAACGAGCAAAGCCAAAATCAATTATTTTTATTTCTGAATTGTCAGTTTCATCTGTAAATAGTAAATTCTGAAAAGCAAAGACAAAAATCAACATCAGCACTGGGTAGAAAATCGGTTATAATTATTTTGCTACATTTATTACTACAGAAAACTTTCCATTATCTAGAGGAAAGTGGAACTGCAAGACACGGGTTAAAAAATGGAAAAGTAGAAATAACAATACTCTGGGTTGTAAGAAGTGTGATGTGTTTGCCTGTCCCCTGCATGTCAGGGCAGTTCTGTCTGAGCTTACTAATGAAAATGGGTATGTAGCAGAGAACACTGGAGAACAGAATTCGGGAACGCTGACAAGGAAAAAAAAGCGAAGACATCAGCATGTCTGGAGATGGGAGAATTGCCTTCTTCCTCAAACAAAAGCAAATTTTCTGAAGCTTCCAATTCCTCCTGGCATGTTGTGAATGACAGCTCTCTGGTGCGTGGGATCCTGCTGCACGTCCTCTCTTGTGCCTGAAAAGGCTTTGGTCCTCAAGCAGTAACACGTATTGCCACGAGGACAATACTGCACAAAGCCATTTGCAAGGGAAGCATGGTGGCAAGAAGGGGCACCTTGGTGTGAAGTGGTGTTGGGAAATGCACCAATAGCTCAGAGGTTTCACTGAGAGCTGTCTGGTGTGGGTGGCAAAGTCAGTCCGATGTGTTCTGGATGAGACCTGGGACCGATGGCATTCAAGTGCTGAGGGTCGCCCAGCATCCAACCTCCAAACCTGCTCCTTACACCAAGGTAGAGGTGTTGCTGCAGCAGTCCCTGAGAATTCCAGCTTTACAGACTGGAATGTGGCACCTTGGACTTGAAGACAGGTGAGATTTTGTAAGTTTAGAAAATTTAAGACAATCTGCTTCTTTTCCCCTGAGTATTTATATTTGTCAAGAAAGATACAAGAGTGAAGCTAAGTCAGAAAAACTAAGGCCAAGATGAATTACAAGTTAATTCTACTCCTCCCTTCAGCTTGTGAGAGAAGAGCATAATTTTGCTATTGCCTTTACTGTTTAATCTAGGAATGCTAGAAAAAGCCTCAATATTTGAAATACTATAGTCCTATCTAATTTTATAATACAAAAGGTGAATGATTCACACATAATGAATTTCAAACTCATTAACAAGGGTAAAAAATGATTGTGAGACTGCCAGCAGATCAATAAGGAGAAGCTGAGAGCATTCATTACAGATAAAAGAAAATAGATGCTACAAAACAATATTTTATTATTTTTTGCTTTCTGTACTGCTGCTATAACTTAACGCACATTCAGAAAAGTCGGGTTTTAATTTTAAAATGTTGTGTAAAATGAATCTGAAGGAAGTCTAATTTCAGCAAAAATATTAATACAACAAGGGTAAGTGATTAATATAATTGTCTTTTTTCTATGATGATGTTATACAGACTCCAAGTAAATGAAGAATGAGTAACATGAGACCTTCTTTCTTAAGATAAAAATTCAATTGGAAAGAAAGGTACAGTCCAAGTATACTATGTTTGGTTCAGACTTCCCTGTTGATTAGGCAAATAAAGCATGTTTCACAACCTCCCCACCCCCCAAATATTTACAGCTACATTCCACATATATTTTAAGGATATATAAACAACATTCTCTCTGCCTTGCTATGTTTTGTTGTACTACCTTTAGAACCCAGTTTACAGATTAGTGATCACAGAATCAGTCCTCAAATCCTCTACTGAGAGTCTCCAAATGGTTACATATGCTACACAAATTCTTTATTCCTGTAATTCTCTATTTTCTATCCAGTACTTTTCCTCTGTTTTGCAGACCAACATATGTAATATAATTACTACTGCTAAACACAAGTCTTCCAGTCCATGCAATTTTAGAATTTTCATCCTTAGTTACATTTAACAAGCCCTACTTTTAAAAATAGAATTATCAGTAGCACATTAGATGTCAAACTTGAACATCAAACAAATCTGACTGGAATTCTTAGAAAAGCAACAGAATTTCCTATATATCTTTTTACAGACAAGTGCACTAACCACATCTATATTGGGAAACCTTCATATCCCATACTAAGTTCATGTCAGAACCTAAAATAGTAACTTTCAAAACAACAAGCAGGAAGGAGACAAGCAGGTTAAGTCCAACTTTGTGGAGGCAATAGATTCTGCAAGCTGTTTGCTAACCCTTCATTACTTGGACTTCCCAGACTTCTGTTTTTGAACGTAATGTAGAATTGAAGACTGCCTAATTTACCATGCAGCTGAAGCCCTGCTTTACTGTGCCTTTGTACTCAAAATGGTAGTAAGACTAAGATGATAAGAACAGAAGAGAGAAAGTGGGGTTGGGTTTTGTCCTTTTAATAATTACTTTTTTCAAAAGCTGTTTTCTTTTTCCAGTGATGTGACTCTTGGACAAAGTTTCTCTGATGACTTTTTCGACTCACACATTAGAATTTCAAAATATACCCTCTTTAACTGTTTAATTACAACAGGAGCCCAGGACAGAGATCCTTTCAAACTCGTATATTTTGAATTGATTTTCAAAAACACCTAGCAACACCAGCAGACTTCTTTACGTGCTGAACTGGAATTTCTACAAAATACTAAGTCAGTCACATCACAGAAGGTATGTTACAAAAAGATAAAACATCACTAGGAATGGTGATTTCTTTTTAACTCCAGATACAAAAGGAACAGCTGTTTCCTGGCATATGATGGCTGTAATCACCTGTAAAATATAACCTCCTTACTAGATGAATTAACATTAATTAAGTATTTTCAGGTTTGAGAAAACACATACCCAAGCCCATTGCTGGCAAAAGCATGCAAGAAAATACTGGCTCCAGGAAAAGACCAAAGCCAGTGGTCAACCTTATAATAGTCAACTGAATGGTCTAGAGGGAAGATGTTGCTGCACAACAAAACTATCAGAAAAACAATTACTGAAAAATAGATATTAATAAATCGTTTCTTTTGGGAAACTACTGAACTCAAATCACAAATCTTCATTAGTTGACTACATTAGTTTGTGGTTCATTTTGTGCTTAACTGGAACAGAAGACAATACAAGCATGTCACAGTTATGTTCAAAAGAAGTCCTACAGAGGGAATTAATATCAAACAAAAGGTGGAAATGTGCAGGCAAAGTACCCAAGCAACCTAGGTCTGCCTATGAACTGGTTCATCCAATAAATATGTGCTAGTGAAAAATGTCCCCAAATAGGCAAAGAATGTTCTTGAACAAGTTAAGAGTAGAGATTGCTTACAAAACTAAAAATGTTTCCTAACAGTTACTTTTACCTATGAACAGAAAAATATCTACAGAATTTGCTAAGTGCTAACATTTTATTAAAAATACAGAAATATAAAACTCTGTAATAAAGGCTGGAGAAACAGACATACGTCCCATTCCAGATAATGAATAACTTGTTGTCTAATGTATATGCAAGTCACTATACCTCAGGTTTCAGATCTCTGTGGACTACTCCCACATCATGCATATGGCTCACTGCTGACACAAGTCTGCGCATTATGTGACTGGCTTCAGTCTCACTGAAATGTTTCTTTTTCTGAATACGTTCAAGCAATTCTCCTCCCTTCAGCAACTCCATTACTAGAAAGGTGTGAAGCTGAAACAATAAAGCAAAATACAGCATGTTAGAAATTTAATATTACAAACCAACACTCAATTCAGGAGCTAGGTGGTATTCTGACAGGTTTTCAACATTTGAAGAAGTAATACTGCTGCTTGTAGCAATTTGGAAGGCCAAAAAAAGTACTAAATCTCAGATGGTGTTTTTCCCATCAATCTTGTTGAGTCTGAAGAATGATAATGCCTTCCCCATGTGCACCCATATATATTAACAAAAATGCAATGCCACCAGCTAAATGGATAAATTTGTAGTGAAACTGTGTCTTTACTTAGGCTAACAAGTAAAGCTGGAAAAAGCTAAACTTTTGCTGCTTAAGCCTGTTCTGATATAAAGATACAAAGTTATTAATATGCATATGGAGTTAACCACTTACAGTTACCAAACCCTTTAAAAACATCCCTGAAACCTTACCTCTGAAATCAAGGATTATCTAGAACGTCTGATTTTATCCCCTACTGAGTAGCAGCCAAAGCTATTCTACCATTAGAATTACAATAGACATCTTCCCAAATATGAAACAGCATTTTTTTAAATTAAAAAAGCAATGGGCTTTTAGAAAGTTACTGTTTTCAAGACAATCAGTAAGCAGGGGCTTCCTTGATTATAAGACAACATTGGCACACAATCAACTGCAATTCAAATGTCTTGTCATTCAACAAACAGCAGACTTCTCAGAAAAGGGAAGTGAAGTCAGCATTCTCAAAGGGCAATGGATATAGGCATGCCCTGGCTTCTAGCCCTTCCTTACCCTGAATGACAGCAACAAAAGTAGTATTTGCAAGTAGAGAAAAAAAGTTCTGGGAAGAGGTCAAAAAAATGGAATTCAAATAAATAGTCAGAAGGTGCACAATCTTTAGATACCAAAGAACAGAAGCAGAGCTACACAAGCAGAAAGCAGTAACACTTCTTGGAACAAGCAAGGTGTCTAGTAGTCCCATTGCTAGTAGTGCTTGTATGATATCCTCTCCTGAAAACTTTCTTTATGTCTTGGGAATAGCTGACAGGAAAGTTGGAAAGGATACAGAGATTTTTTTTTTTCACTAGAAAATTTCTGGCTTACCAAAACAGTGCAAGCCAATATTATATGGTTGGATTACTAATGTAGAATTTGAACTGACTGGTATCAGAACAAGTTAAAAATGGGAACTTCTTTTTATTAAGACAAACTGCAGGAAGGTCAAAACTAGAAAATGTTCATCAGTTTTGGTCTTCAGAATATTGTGTGCAAGTGATCTGAAAGGTAACATCGGGGAGCTACCAGAAGTAGGGTTGACTGGTTGGGAGTAACCTATGCAGTTGCAGAGCAGTCTGAAGCACACTTTTTTCCTAGATGCTCCTGAGTATATTGAGTATATTGTAGATACACAAAGGAAAATGAAAAAAGTGTCCTTTTGTACACACGTGTACTCATACTGTACATAAATGCATAAAAAAAGGGGTTTCTTGTCATTAAAAATTACAGTATAGGTAGAGCATCCTCTCAGCTCATTTTAGAAGTGCTCTACATGAGCTCTCTGCTGGTCCTTGTATGAACAGCATGAGGGGGACAGATGGGGATACGGAGAGACAAGAGACCCCATGTTCCATTACAAAATCATAGACTAGAATTACAAAGTAGTCTAGGTTGGAAGGGAGCTCTAGATCAGGAGATCTGGTTCAAAACCCTAGCTCAAACCAGGGCCAACTTCCAATTCAGATCAAATTATGGTTTATTACATGCTTTGGATTACATTAAAGAAAAAGACAATTAAGGTATCTAAATAAACTGATCTTAATATATTTTCAAATAGAGGCTCTACTTGCATATTTGTTAATTTGCCAAGCTATTGGGTTATCTCCATTAAGCTACTAACATGCAAGACAAAATGCTAGATAGATAATCTTTATATGCAGCATTTTCAAATTCATTCACAAATACTATTTTAAGATTTTTGACAACCCTGTGGGGAAGGCGATTAGGCACTGCAGTTTCATAGATACAGAAATTGGGCCATGAACATACTGTATGATGGTTAACAAAGACAACCAAGGACAGAACCACATACAGAATCCAAGACTAATTTTTCTGCTAGAGTAAATGCAAGATCATTTGAATGCACAGTATATGCTTCATCTCCTACACTGACTAGACAAAAGCCCTAGGTAAAAGTTGCCTCCACAGTTACAGTATGCTTAAATCCTAAAAGTTCTTGGGAAACAGATGGCAATATGTTTGGCAGGTGCTGATTATACTGTCTTCAAAATACCTGGTCATGAAAAACTTCATGTAACTTCACTACATTCGGGTGTCCTTCGCAGAGTCTCAGAGCTGTTATTTCTCTCTGTGTGTTGGCTTCCATTCTGGAAAAATTGAGCAATCATTTTGTACCAATTTTATTGAGCAAATTTCACATTCCAAGTGTTAGACCTATTTTTTAACTGCTTGCAATCCAGAGTTTTTTACTATTACAAGCACTTGAACACAATTACAGGCATATTCAAAGTAAGCTGAGAAAAACTCTCCCCATAAACCTGCAATTCAGGACATTGAATAACCCACCCAATTCAAACAATGTTTTCAATGTAACTGCAACTTGCTACAGCAAAAGTTGATGTGATACCATAGAACAGCTTCTATCTAAAACAAACTATGCCCTCTAGCTCAGAGCAATTTGACTTCACTTCTGTTCCTACTAATATTTGTTAGTTCACCTTTACCTTGGCCCAATCCTTTTCTATTCTTAAAGGGGACAAGTACTTCCAGAATAGTACGGAAACTGAGCTCCACTAGAAAAAAAAGTAACATCATCTATATACAAATTGTGTTATACAAATTAATCCTAAACAGGCCATTGTAAAAAACTGAAATCGAAGAGTTAAGAAGAAACTGTCTCCAGAGCAAAAATCATTGCATAAATTCTTTTTCAAGTACTGAAATCTACAGCCAAAAAAAGTGAACATGGTGATCATTATAAAAACTACATGAACGGTGACAGAGTAGAACATTTTTTTCCACTAGTTAGATATATTGATTTATTTTTGGCAAATAACGCCTGAAAATTTTTGCCAAAACTCTCTCCAGGAAAGGGTAATCCTGTACTGACTTAGAGGATGTCTTTACAGATAACAAATACAGATAGAATCTCTCATATCACACATGTTCTTACTTTTTGGTTGGTTTTTTTTCCCTAATTAGGATGAGAACCATTATGCAAATTCTGTGCAAGAGAATTCTGTTTTTCTGCCGGCTTCATATTATCAACAAGTAAACTAAGCTGTTCACCTGCATCTCTGCTGTTTAAGTATTTTAAACTGAAAGTGACTTCATGGTCCTAAGAAATTAAAAAACTTGACTCAGAGTCTTTCCCCCTAAACTACTATCAGAAGGAAGTGGACCTTGGAAATAGATGAAAGAGGTTCAGTATCACGAGCACAAACCTCTGAAATCTGCATGTGGACTTTTCTGAATAGTTCCCCTCCATAAATAGTTACCATCTTGGATTTTAAACAACCTCATGAAAATCAAGTGGGAAGTTCTAAAACAGTAACTCAAGCAAGTTTACAGGGGTCCATTGTTTCATCAGACATACAGATAAACCTAAAATTGTTGGGTGGAGGCAGGTCCAGCACTATCAACAAAACAACACCACAGAGGAACTGTTCATCTGAGCTTTCACCTCGAGTACCATGGAAAGGTTTCCCTAGGTGTAAGATTCCCATTCAGGGCACATTTACCCAGTATGAGTGAAAGACTGACTGTGAGGCAAAGAAGTTGCTAGAAACCTATTACACTCTTCCTTTTAGCAAGATTTACTGGTGTGAACCTCAGAGCAATATTATTTACAGCTTCTTATTCAAACTGGGTTTTGACCAACTGTTCAGAGTGTAGGTTTACTGCTAACTCTAAACACTGCATAAACATGCTGAGTCTGCTCATACCCTGCAATCCTAAAAAGAAATTTTTTAAAAATCTCTGTACACAGATCACTTCTTATCTTCATTTAGCCTGAGCCACCAAGATGAAGGCAAAAGAGCAAAAGAAGCCCATGAGCAATGTAATTTAGGGACATAATTTCTAAAAGTTGAGTTCTAGGGAAAAAGCCAGTATCAGTACTAGTTTACTCACTGATATCCAGAAACTAAACATCCATTATCTGAAGATGAGATGGGAGTACTAATCTACAGCTTTGCTGGCACCACAGAAAAAACTTTTGAGTGTTTATACAAGGCAGAGATTCCTACATTAAAATACCCAATGTAGGTGTCTACTACATACTACTTGTTGAAGGTCTCATTATAATGAAGGAAATTCTAGGTAATCCATCTTACAGGGTGAAGTAGTTCACCGTAACATACATACCTAGAGTAGGATTCAGTGGCCTAAGCATAGGAAGGAAGAGCCTGGAAGATGACATCAGCCATGAAGACATCTACAAAAAGGTAGTAGTCACAAGACTGATGGGAACTGGAGGACAGAGAAGACACCAACAGATGCTAAAATGGCACTACGTAGATGTCTATGTTTAAGTTACTGAATCCCACTTCTAGTGCAAGACAGTTTTAGGCAAGCCTCCATTAATTTAGCAGACCTCAGAAAACTAACTCAGACACCTACATGTAAGCTTCTTATTCTTGAATTTAACCTATTCAAAAAGCATATGATGAAACACTTAAGTCTGGTGGACAGCTTTTTCTAGAGTCTGTAAAAACAGAAGTACAGCCAAATGTCTTGGAGAACAGATCACTGTGCACTATCATTCTGATAGCAGAACATTTCTACTTTCCTGCCAGCATTCTACAACACACTGGGGACGTACTTACTAATGAACTCTGCAAAATGAAGGCAAAAATCCATCTGCTCCTCAAAGAATCTCTTATATTTATTTTTCTCTGGGCAGAAACTCCCAGAGATATCCATTCTGGAAGAGGACCGGGTGGTACCCATGTATAAGGCAAGTCAGCTGCTTCCATTGTGGTGTTCTCTTCAGAAGACCCAGGAAACAAGATGCAACTTACAACTCCATACACTAATTCCATTTTATACACACACACACAATTAGATCTGAGGCAACCCACACTGCAGATCATTCTTAAAAGCAGTATCCTAGGCAATCAATTGGGCTGCTTAGGAGAGGGAGTTAGTGTAAGCCCACGTTCAGTTCACTTAAGTCTAAAGAGAGAAGAGCCTTATACCTTACTTTGTCAGGAGCAAAATTAGGGGAAATAACAGTAGAATACAACTAGGAACCAGAAAAGTACTCTCTAGGTTTCTTCTTGTGACATCCCCAACAAGAATAAAATTTTATTTCAAAAGACTCTCAGAATCTTTTAAAGGTCATAAGGTTACAATAAGTTTCTGTAGATTCATAGAACAGGAAATAATCTTAAAGCTATTTTTCCACTTCCAAAAATGTAGTGAACATTATTCTACTCCATGGGTGACAGTAAGCAAAGAAAATATTTTTATTGTCTTATAGAATATTTATACCTTTTGCTAATTATTTTTACTGCATACTCTTGGCTAGTTTTCTTGTGTAAGCACTTTCGACAAATGGAAAAACTTCCTTCTCCCAATGGTTTCTCTTTCAGATCCAGTTCATAATGATGATAAAATGGAGAGTCCTGTTAGGAAACTGTCTGTATTTAGTTTTGCAGAATACTTTTAGTATACACAAAGACAAAGAGTAAAGTTTCATAAGAATTTTTCATCTACATTTAAAATTGTAAAAGAGCTTTCTTCTTAAGAAAATATCTTAAACGTTTTAAATAAAATGCATAAACATTATTCTAAAAATCAAAGAGTAAAGCTTACATTACATTAAACAAACATAATCACTAAATAAATAATTTTTACTACAACAGCTGAAGATACAAACTATTCAGACAAACAGGATCAAAGATGGTCATACATACATTTATCCACAAAACTACATGCTCATTTGAGGACATCACAATAGCATGTGTTCTTAAAAGGCTTCACACAACTATCCACTCTTTTGGGCAAATATAACATAGAAGGAATTATGATATAACTAAAGTAGCTTCAAAAACATCTACAATGGTTTACTGAATAAGAACTATCAGGAGTCATTATTATCACCACTATACTTCAAACTTCTGGAAAATAAGACAATCACCTCATTTCTCAGATTAAACTTCAACCACTTCTTAACAGTATCACATGCAAGGTATGATGGATCCTCAGATGCTTGGATCACCTGAGGAGCCATTACAGAGAACTGATAAATGAATTATGACTATTTTGTAATCTGTAGCCTAGCTGGTGATTGCTGCTTGGGAAGTTATACACAGTTTCAAGTTAACCAATTAATTTAAGTCTTGATATTATTATTACCTTCATCATAGCACTTCTGGCAATATTTGTAGTTCCAGGTCGCTCATCTCCCACATAAAACTGAAAAGGATCTACTGTAGCTGCATTGCGTTTAAACAAAATAGAAGGTGCAACGAAAGAATATCCCTATGAAAGTAAAACATCAGAAAAGGGTATAGCTTGATACTGTTGCACATAAACTATGAAACATCAGAAGTCTCAGAAGAATTTTTCAAAGAAATCAGAATTTTCATATCATAACAGAGAAATTGCAACTCACTCTGTTCAACATGAACAGAACATCTTCCTGAAATTAGTTATATGATCCTCCACAGTTAAAGACAAAACAATAATACTACCAGAATTCTAATTAATGCTAATCTGGCTCAACTCCAATTGCTTTGCAACAGTAATAAAGGCTCATAACTTCAAACTAGCCAGCTTCCCGGGACACCTTAAAGTTAAGGCACGAAATAGTTTTTATGTTGCAATGTAAGCATCAAACAATTTAAAATGGCTAACCAATATTATTAATTGGCTAACCAATATTAATTTTAAATGGCTAACCATATTAATGATGTGCCCAGTTTGAGTATCATAACAAGAACAGCTGTGACTACCACTGCAGGGTGAATTAGATGGTGTTATGACATGCATAAATTGCTTGCTACAGACACTGCAAATCTAACAACTTCCGAAATACGAGGCTACATTCCTGTACCTAAGGATTAAGCTTCTCAAAAACAGACAATAAAAAACAAAAGCACAAGGAGAGGGAGAAGAGAAAGCAATCCAAGCTGCTGTTCACCTCTGCAGCTTTGCTACCAAGTTGACTGCACATGAGCTGTTTATGCCCATTTGACATCCAGACTGTGCAGTTTAAGAAGAGACTGTTCTTTAATAGCATGGAGGGAATGGCAAGGAAAGCTTTGTTACTCATCTGTCTAGTAACTAGAGCACTCCCACAAAACGTGGAGGACCTACTTTCAACTGTGCAGGTAGCTCCCACTTCCCAAAGGATTACTTCAGCTAGCACATAATGTGGAAATGGGTGAACTACATTGCTCTTGTCGAATTTGGTAGCCCAGGCTGATGGAGTCAAGATGACAAGACTCCTAAGATATGGGAATCAATAAAGAACAATCTAACTTTGTCCAGCGTGTAGGACATTCAGCTGGGAATGGAGAGACAAGGAATTTTATATTTGCAGGAGGACTGTTTCCATCTTTCGCATTTTGCAACTGTTGAACAAAAAGCCTTGGGAACTGGGACTAGAAATTACACAATTAACTCCAAGAGCTTAGAAGGCAGAAGGTTAAAAAAAAGCCAGCTATACATGGGGAATTGTTCAACAACATCTTTTTTTAATTAATTTGAGTTCTTAAAATACCTGAAATATTCTTTCTGAAGTCTGAGGGGTTGCTGCAGGAGAGTATGTCGGATCCATTTCTGTAAACTCTTCTGCAAAATTACTGACATCCAATTCATCTCTGATTACTGGTTTAAACGGAGCTGATATTTTTTTGGCAGCTAAGTCATCCCAATTAATATTCTAAACAAAAAACAGGCAAGTAAGTTAGAATCAAATGAAAATTGAACAGAAATAGATATTGAAAAGAAAGATTTGTCCAGACACACAGTCCTAACTCCATTTGCTATCTTCCACAAGCAGATGAAAAGCATTCAAATTATACCCTACTAATTTGCTTAGATAAAGCCAAGAAGTATGATATTTATTTGTATGTAGACAGAATCCAGTCAAAAAGAAAATCAACATAATTAAACTTAACAGTGGAGATGAGCCAAACAATTAATGTGATGGTTTTGAATTTCTTCCTCTATTTCAGAATAAATAATACTTATATTTTTGTAAGGTGTAGGGCATGCATGTAGTATTTTTAACTTTTCATTGCCAGTTTCTATGCTTAATCACTAATGTCAGCCCCCAGAGCCCTGAGAGCATAAGCCTCTAAATTCTTACTTAAATGTGTGACTAGAAAGAGGAAGCATAGATACAGCAGTTATGAGAAAACCACTCTGTTACTGTAAAGGAGTGGAACTGAAATTAAGTCAAGACTATAAAGTGTTATATGATCACAAAATGTACCTTCCAAACGAAACAGTGAATTAAGGAAGTTTAACTCAACTTCAGAAGCACCATAAATACATTAGTTTTTTCACAGAAAGCACACAATTTTAACCACAATGGATGGAATAGTACAGATGTCATATGCAAATCCAAACTTCATCGTTGTTTGAAGGCAAATATTAATACACCGGTATCTGATCAGAGTTAAAATTTACTAAATAAGACTAAAGATTTAATTAAGCCAAGAAAGACAGTGGAGTTTGGTGAATTTTATCACTATTCAAATTTTACTAATAATGCCAGTGGCAAACATTTTAAAAAATCTTTTAAAAAAACCCCAGCAGATAACACATCACAATTTCAGTGTTTTGCATTAAACCTTCTGATTTAAGCAGTGTGTCTTTTGGCTTCTTCAAGTAACTGTTAGATACAGACAGAATATATTAAAAATCTATCATGCCCTTCTAATACACACAAAATCCATACACATAAGCACATGAATATTCTTACTAACTTCAATGAAATTATTCATGCCATTAACATGTCTCTAAGCTATTCTGTTACCAAAGAAACCCAGAATTTCCTTAGACTTGCATTTCACAGGCACTAAAGTAGAATAAGTGGGATCTGGTGAGTTTTGTTTGCTTTACCTGGAAAAAAGGATGCTGTTTGATTTCATCAGCATCAGTGGGACCACAACCTAGCCTTTTCTTGGGGTCTTTCATCAAAAGCCGCTGAATTATATCCTTAGACAGAGCACTCATTTCTGGTGGATAAGGTGGCTCACTTTTTAATATTCTCCTTTAAAACAAACAAAATAACAATTTGGTAATTACTTAAAATGTTGAGAGTTAGAGTTACCATCTAATGGAATTGTTAACACTTCACTTAAATTTCTATTGTACCCAAAAGCAGGAGGATGACAAATATGAAACCAACCTTTTTTTAAATATAGGAAGGTTTAAGGAATTGCAGACATGAAACACAACATCTGATGAAATAAATTATGTAACTCAATCCATAAAAGGAGAACAATACATATTTCACATACTAAGCTTAATATTTAAAGGAAATCTCACAGCTATAACAGATAGCTCCACAAAGAAATCAACTTGATGCCTAACAGCAGTCAACCCCAAACAATTTCAATATTAAAAATTATTAGAAAATAAAGAAAAAAATCCCGTATTTGGGCCATTGGAGGTTTGCCCTGCACCCTCTATGCTGTGTGCAGTGCTCATGCCCGCGTCACAAAGGGAGACACTATAACTGGAAAAGTTTAAGAGAAGAGTAGTAAGACTCATCAGAAACACAATGTGTCTTATGGAAGTTTGATAAAAAAGCTAGGACTATCCAGCTTACTGAAAGATGACTCAAGGGAGGTGGGCACAGAGTTCCCCTCAAAACGGTAGAGAAAGTGAACAGAGACCTCACCATCTTTTTTAATACAAGAACCAGAAACCATCAAGTTGTGCCAGTGGAAGTCGAAACCTTGGAAGCCTAAAGAGAATCACATTTCAATACCTGTATTTTATATGTGTAGTTCCCACACTTCTATATAAAGAGGCAGGCAAGTTTTCCTTCAGTTACTCCAAATCTAAATACTGAAGCTAAGGACTCCAAAGAAAAATAACACAATCAAAGACATATGAAGAGGTTTAAAATAGAGACACTAAAAAACCTTTAGCATACAGAATCATGGAAGAGTTGAGGTTGGAATGGATCCCTGGAGGTCATCTGGTCCAACTCCCTCTGCTCAAACAGTTGCCCAGTGCCAGCTGTTCACAACCATGTCCAGAAACCCTTTGAATATCTCCAAAGAGAGACTTCATCACCTCCCTTGGGGAGCCTGTATCAGTGCTCACTCACATTCACAGATAAAGGGTGATGCTCAGAGGGATGCTCAGAGGGAACCTCCTGTGTTTCAGTTTGTGACCCCTATCTCTGGTCCTGTCACTGAGCATCACTGACAAGAGACTGCCTCCCTCTTCTTTGCACACTCTCTTCAGGTGTTTATGTACAGCGATGAGCTCTCCCTGAGCCTTCCTTTCTCCAGGCAGAAGAGCTCCAGCCTTCTCAGCCTTTCCTCATACGCTTCCATACCTTCAATCTCCTCAGCAGCCCTTTGAGAATGGCTTCTTTGAGAATAAAGATTTTGAAGCCATGAGAGACTCTGAGGCTGAAATGATATGAGTCTGTAGCAACACTAAAATCTCAACTATTATATGTTTCTGGCAGAGCTAAAGTTGATTGCTGCAGGACATTCCTAGATGTCATTTAAAGTTCCTACATGACATATCCTTAGAGTCAGTTATCCCATGGGAAAATTTTTATCTTGAAATCTGTAGCTTCTTGGATTAGTCCAAAAATAGATGCAAGCAGATTGCTTCCTAAATAATCCTGCTCTGGCAGTGTGGAAGGACAAAACCAAGTTCAAAATGTGCATATCCCAGGGGTAGCTTCTACTGACGTAGTATCCAGTTTCAAGCAAACTAAAAGACAAAGCAAGCTAACCTCTTGGTTTAAGTAACATTGAAACGCATCAGGAAAATAGACTCTGCGTTTTAAGATAGTGTAGAGGTGCAGGATTATTTTTTTAAATGATGTATGGATGATCTGCCAATAAGGGTCTAAATCACAGCCATTCTGCTAGCAGAAGTAACAGCCACCATAAGACTTCTTTTCAATTTCTGGACATATTTCACCTTACAGAAAAGGAGAAGAAAGCATAATATCGTTAAATGATTTATTAATTAGGGTTATTAATACCAAATTTAAACATCACTAAACAAGAATATTCTTACACTGTAGGAGTGGTGGAGAAGTAAATATTCAGTGTGTTCAGAAATCACCCAGTTTCAGAAAGGGGAAGCAGGTAAGGAAGTAAGAAAACCTTCTTGTTTTAAGACAGAAGACAAGACACCTTGACAGCAAAATTATTTAAGGGAGGGCCAATGAAATTTACAGTATTTTTGTAGCTTGAAAATCACTTCAGTTAGAGAAGTCTGAAGAACTTTATTCATGAACCCTTCTAATGAAGGAGTCAGAAAGGTATGTAACAAACATCCTGGAAAGTGGCAAGTTCTCTTTGGGCTCTCAGCAACGGAAAAAAAACCTTCAGTCAGTATTTTTTGAAACTGGTTTCTAAAGCAATGAGATTGAAACTCTGGGATGTCCTTAGAAATCAAAATGGAAATTGTAGAGAAAGTTCTCTTTCACACTCTCCAGGAACCTCCTAAACCATTTATTCTCTGCTGTACTGTAATTCCAGCAGACATCCAGTAAGTTTTATATTGAGGAATATCTTCCATCTGTTGACCCTCTTAGAATCCACTGCAGAAAAGGCAGCATTTTGCCATGCTCCATTACAAGGAAACTCATGTAAGTTGCATTTATACATGTCAGTGGCTTTAATTCAGAAATACTTTTGAGGTTGACTGATACTAGAAAACACTGATGATCCTCTGGACTGGGTCACAGGACTGTATTACAGAGGTAGTGAAGAATGAAGCTACTTTCTTCAGAAATTTCAGGAACCACTTAAAATTATAATGGAATTGAAGTATGTGAAGCTGCATATGCATTAATTAGGATGGAAAGAAAGTTGTCAGGAAAATAAGACCAGATTGGATCAACATGTGGGAGAGCAGAAACTGGTGAAGCAGCTTGATCACGTGAAGAGAGCCTGGTTTCACTAGTACAACATCACTGAAGTGCTGGCTCTAACAGTAGTCCATACAGTGTCCAGAGGAAGGAAGCTGCATGTATCACAATCCTTTTTGGGATGTTTGTGCTTCTGAAAAGAAGCTACAGCCCTGAGCATTAATGTCCCTTTCCTTTGCTGAATCACCACAATCCTCTTGTACATTTCATGCTTATGGGGTTACCCACATTGTTCATGCCAGTGGTCCAGCAACAGTGACAGAAGCAAGCAGGAAGAATTAAGTATCCCAAGTGGCTATTGTGGTCAAAGCTCTGGAAGGAATGCTCTGCTATATTTATTGCTTTTACTGGCCTGGTATAAGCCCTCTGAGCTGTAGTGAGCTGAGATTACCCCTGCTGATGAAAGGACTCTGGCTGTACTGAACACACCAAGAGAAACCACACCTTGCATAGGTCAAGAAAGTCAACACTTCAAAGTCATGATCATTTTACCCTTCTCTATGGCAGACTATGCAGAGCTAGGAGTAACCCCACTGGTATTGTTTTTCAGGAACTTGAGCTCTGATGAGTTTGCCCCATAAATACTACAGACCAAGAACATAAATGATAATGCAATGCACACACCAATGGATGATAAGGAAGAAAAAGATGCTTAATCCAATTCTACAGTGCCCTGAGAATTGCATTATAAGCATCATCAAAAAGAGACGTATCCATCTGGATGTACAGGGAAGAGGAGAAAGCAACCGCAAGCTGTACCCCTGTTAAAGGGCAAATGGACAAAACTTTCAAAGCAGAGTTTTCACCTTCATATTTGAGAATGACCCTGTCACCTCAGAACTAGTAATGCCAGATTCTTTCATTCTTTTGTTCCAGTTTGGAGCAGTCAGATATGTGTGTGTATCCCAGTTCTAGGCAAGTCAGAGACTTTACTACAATACTTAAAACTGTCTTAAAACCATCTGTTTTACTGAATGATTGGATGGATCTATAGGCAGAGTCCCTGACGTGCTATGATGTGCATCTAAACATACAAATGCTGTACAGTATAGGTAGGCAGCTATAAGCTCTAGGACAAAATACCAGAAGGCATCATGCAAATTAGAAGTTGGATTTAATGACTGTTTCATCCTTTAAAAGACCTAGGAGTCACTAGAGTCTTCACAGGCAGAGATTAAAGAAAGGAATCAATAAAGAAGGGAATCACAATGTACAGCTGTTATACATCTTCCCAACAGTTCTGTGAAGAAAACATTTCTTGCAGAACCATGGAAAAAATACCTTCATGGCATCTAAAGGATGGTCAAACTTCAGCTGTGCTCCATCAAGTTTAAATAAAGTCTAACCAACTACATCAAGAAAAGAGCATGGGCTGTTATTAGCATGCTAATATGGCATCATATGGTTCTACAGATTATTTTATAGATGTATATACATACAAAAATGAAAAAAAGATAGGCATGTATTTATTCATACCCCCAAAGCTGGTAAGATTTCCTAAGCTGCTGCACAGCAGCAAGCTAATGCTCCATAACCTTCCAGCTCATTGTAAATCCTACATATGACAGGACCCTCAAAAGTCAGCCCTCTAAAACAGATTTGTCTGTCTTTCAATTCAGCACTACAAATTACTCACAGTCAAACTGAAAATACTGGGTGTGTAAACAATGGCAGTCCTTGCCTAGGCTTTTGCTGGAGGAGCCCTATTCCTGGCTCTGCAGTTCAGAATTTTCAAAAATGAAAAGAAGATTTGGGAACAAGGGATAAGAAAGGGGAGACGGTGGACCAGAAAAGGAGACATATTTGAATAGCTATGCAATTTTTTCATTTAATCAAGTTTAATAACCAATAACACCAAGCATGTGAACAGAAAGAGTCTTCAGAGACACAGATATAAAGTAAAGTATGCACTTACTTAAATCGCATTTTCCATGAAAGAAAAGTCCACAGTGTTGCCAAAAAGATTATGATAAAAGGATGACAAAATTTCTCATCAGAAAGAGAAAAAAAAACCAAACCAAACCAAACCAAAACAAACAAAAAAAAAAAAAAAAAAACCAAAACCAAAACCAAATCAGATTACTTCCCATCTAGGTAAAATAAAAGAACCTAGATCCATTTAGAAGATGGCTTTTTTCCCTAAACTCAGAAAAATAAAAGGCCATGGAAACCATGCTTTCAGAGCTTGTGATCAAGTGAAACACTGAATTCTCTAGGTTTGCTGCAATTGGGAAGTTCAAGCATATTTAGGTTAAGCAGTATCATTTCCTGTGAGAACACCTTTCTATCAAGAAAGAAGTTTGTACCAATTCATATCTCTGTGCCAGTAATTTCATTATCAGTGGCAACCGCCAATATTTCATTTCTGTTGCATCTACTCTACCCTACTGTGAGGGAAAGCTCCAAACACACTCCTGTTGCTCCCAAAGGCAACAGCAGCCACCATTCCCCAGAACGTCCCACCAGCCCCAGTGCAGCAGCCAGGAAGGACAGCAGCAATGTTCTCATATGCTCTTAAAAGCATTCATGACAGAATAAACTGCAAACACACAACACTGAAGTTATCCAACAGAGAAATTTCTATCACTGGAAAGCATTCAAAAACCAGAGGTCTTGAGTATAGAAGTAACACAAGACAGATGAAATAAAGTCTGAAGTCATATAACTGGGAATTAGAAGATTTCAGCTATAAACCAGAGGCTTATCAGTTGAAAGTGACAGGAAAAGGAATTAGATCTACCAGACCACCACTGGCAACAACAAGAGGAACCCAAGAAAAAGGGAGAAGTATCTTTTTGTTCAGATGGTAAATTATTCCTTCCCTTAAACAAGATCCTCTTGAAACATCAACAGGAATAAATTGTCCATATGTAAGAGAGAACAACACAATTTGAGTTAAGAAAAGGCTTTTTCAGGAAACAGGAAGATTGGGGAACATCTTTAATATAGGAAACTGTAAGAATTTAGCTTCTAAATTTATCAAAATAAAAGCTGAAATACTACAGGACTGCTGTCTATAAATGTGTAACAAACACCCACCAGAAAAAAACAGACTGAGCAGCAACACAGTAAGCTTGCTACAACTAAAGACCAGAAAATAAGTTATTAGCCAGCAGAGAATATATGTTAGCAACCTTACGGTTACTCAAATTAGCAGAAATATTATCTTAAAGACCACATAAGGGCCTATCAAAATAAAGTCAAATCCTGCAGAATACATTAACTAAAAAGTTTCCCAGTTTTTGGGAAACTATATTTGTAAAATTCAGAACAAGATTCTCTCTAAAAAAATTGTAACTTCTTCAGAATTCCATTCAGTAAATCTTGGTAATCAAAATTACCAAATTCAGGCATGGCAGATGTAACCGGTCAATAAAACTTCTAATCTTACATAGGCCAGAAAGAGATAATTTAAGTTTTAACTGCATTACCATGATGAAGAGGGAGAAGTCTTGAATTTTGTTTCATTAATGGACTCCCCTCCCCCTTTTATTTTTTCTAGTGACCATCTAAGTTTCCTGCTCTGGTAGAGAAGTAAAAACCAATAAACAGGCCTCAATCTCCCAAGAAATTGTCTGAATTTTTAACTTAAGTAAAATAAATTATCTAAATAATTGAGGTATGTTTTATCATCCATTACAACCTTAAATATCAAGTAATTTCAAGTGAGGGTCAGCATGATAATACCTTCCAACAGAAACAAGACTATTCTCAGTTTGGGGACTGGATTTACAAGCTCATCTTGATAGCAGTTACTAATTTGAGCAATTTAAGACCTCCATTTCCTGCTCCAGAAGAAATCCAGTAATAGGAAATGCTTGTTTTGGGGGAGATTTCAGTGATGTGTTTTGGAGAAGATTATTGCTTTGTCTTTTTTAAATGCTCCAGTGCTTTTACATGGGTACTAAAAACAAACCATCAAAGTCTAGAGATTACTGAACGTAACAAAATGTTTACATGTAAAAAGTAAGAATAGTATAGGTCATTTCATTTGTGTAAATATCATATTAATTTCTTCTCAAATATGCAAGTAGGGCTAGAAAAGATGATGTTCTTTGCTTCATGTTACACACTAATAAAATAAACATTACCTGTAACAAAAAGGTGGGAGTAGGGTACGTTCTGATACTTTAAACCTGCAGTCTGCTGGAGTGACCTAACAAGAGCTGATAAAAAAGTATCTCTAGCTAAATATATCTCTAATGTACTAATAGTTTGAACGTGATAATTCTATTTAAATACAATTTGATATTTCATTTGAGTTCCTTTTCAACAGTAAACATGTAACAGGGCAAAGTATCTACAAAGCTGTGGTTCCACAGTAGTTTAAACAAAACAGGTCTTTTGTAAAGGTCAGTTCTATTAACTAATAAAACCTATCTACTTTCAGATGTCACTCTATTAAACAGAACTGGAACACATAAAATGTTACCATGGCAGCACTTTTTTCCTAAATTTTAAATTAACAATCTCTAACCAAACATACATTATGGCATAAGGATCATCAGTTAGCAAGCACATATACTTCACTGCTTTGAATCTTACCTAGAAATCTCTGCTTGGGAATTCTTCTCTCCATCGACTGTAAATGGTGATGCTCCAGTTAATAATTCATACATAAGAACACCAACACTCCACCAATCAACAGCCTATAGAACAACAGTAATTATATATGTTATGATACACTGAAATAAAATTGTTAACAAAAGAAGGAACAAAACAATCCACTCAGAAAGCAACTAGCATAGGAACAACCTACCTATCAATACAAAGCAAAACTCAAAACTGGATACAAAAAAGCACAAACAACTGCTGTACTGATTGGAGGCATTTTCTATGATAAATTAATTTATGTTGAAATCTCTCCACTTAGCTTCTTCACCTAATTTCTCAAGTGGAACTCTTTCCACTGACTACTAAAGTTCCTTTTGTTTTTCCGAGAGAATTCATTGTTATTTTTACCACTGTGATGTGATATGAATTCTAAAACACACTCAAAATAATAGAGAAACCTAAAGCTTGCTAGCAAGTAGTGAAACTTGAACTTCTACAAGCTTGACAATGAAATCAAGGAATGTTCAAAAAGCACAATTTAAAATCACAGGCCACAATTAAGCTGGACACCTGAAAATGCTATGGAATCACAGAATGGTTTGGATTGGAAAGGATCTTAAATATCATCTTGTTCCAATCCTTTACCATGGACAAGGACACCTTCCACTAGATCAGGTTGCTCAGAGACCCATTCAACCTGACCTTGAACATTTCCAGGTATGGAGCATCCACAACTTCTCTGCACAACCTGTTCCAGTACCTCATCAGCCTCACAAGAAAGAATTTCTTTCTAACATCTAATCTAAATCTCTCCTCTTTTAGTTTAAAACCATTCCCTATTGTCCTGTCTCTACACGTCCTTGTGAAAATTCTCTCTCCATCTTCCTTGTAGGCTCCCTCCAGGTACTGGAAGGACACAATTAAGTCACCCTGGAGCCTCCTCTTCTCCAGGCTGAAAAAACCCAATATTCTCAGCCTTTCCTAATAGCAGAAGGGCTCCATCCCTCTAATCATCTTGGTGCCCCTCCTCAGCACTCCCTCCAAAGGGTCCATGTCCTTCCTGTGCTGAGGACCCCAGAGCAGGATACAGCACTCCAGGTGGGATGTCAACAGAACAGAGTACAGGGGCAGAATCCCCTCCCTTGCCCTGCTGGCCACGCTGCTTTGGATGCAGCCCAGGACATGTTTGGCTCTCTGGGCTCCAAGCACACATTGCTGGGCCATGTCCAGACTCTCCTTCACCAGCACCCCTTCTTGGCAGGGCAGCTCTCAATCTGTTCATTCCCCAGCCTGTGTTGATACCAAGGATTGCCCTCACACAGGTGCAGCATCATGCACTTGGTCTTGTAAAAACGCTTGAGATTTCCATGGGCCCACTTCTCAATAGGATGCCTCTGGATGGCATTCCATCCTTCAGTTTTTGATGGTGGTGGTGGTTGTTGTCACTAACAATTATACTACTAATACTAATACTACTACTACCACCACTACTACCAACAACAACAGTAAATTTAATGTTGTTAAATTTACTGTTGTTGTTGGTAGTAGTGGTAGTAGTAGTAGTAGTAGTAGTAGAAGTATCAGTAAATTTAATTTTGACCACTATTTGTCTGTTGAACAAACTAAGTTCCTGAAATTTTTCACTTAGGTAGTATCTGCTTCTGTCAGATTTTCTGAACCTCACAGATTTTCAAGGCATCTGCTTAAAAGCATAGTTCTTTCCCATTATTAGATCTATGACAATTCCAACTTTGAACACAATTTCAGCCAGTTCATGTTTCGCCTGTTTGCTTCTTCAGGCAAAGCTTTCAGAAAAGCCCTGTCTCCAACATTCCACTGCTGCAATGTACCATGGGTAAAACAGGGAGTTTGTTTGTTAAAGAACTTCAGTAAAGAAGGATCTAGCACGAGCTTTGTTACTCCCTCTTGGGCAGTTTACTGCATTTTGGTTCCTGTTACTTTCCCTGCTATCCATTTGGCATGGGCAGCTCCACATGGTACAGACACTGTTCTGTTATGGTCATCCAGTGCCACCACTGTACCTCAGGGGCCTTAGAGTGCTGGACTCTGGTAACACATGGGATATTTGGCTTCTCATATACTAATCATATTATTCATATCTCTGATACCTCATAACTTACTACATATTTCTCTGTTTCAAAAGAAAAAATGCTACTATGAATAATAAAGGGAGAAGTTTAGTCCTTTCAATAAAACATTTACAGGTCTTCGACCTTCTCAGGTTTATGGCCATGAAATCTGCAAATCAATGAAACTTCTGCTTTACTTATGTTGGCAATATAAACACAATTCAGGAAGACAACTAGTGAAATGACAATGATTTGGCCACATATTTTATTTGTTTTGGCTTCAAGATACACAAAATCTGATGTTTCATATATTCAACCAAGAGTTGTCTAAAAGAACTAGCTGAAGAAGTCTCTGTACTATTACTAATTATCTCTGCAAATATATAATTCTCAGAGAAAATCCCAATTTTTTCTTGGCATGTATTTTTCCAAAAGAAAAGGAGGATCCGCAGAATCAGAAATCAAACTTCCAAAAAATAAATACTGAAATACTAGAGCAAGTCCTTAAGACAAACACTGCAATCTTCTAGATGAGATTACAAGTCATAAATACGGATTTATGACAGCGTAGCATACTAAAGCAATCTCATTTTCTCTTTTTGTAGGGTTCTTGAGTTGCTAGATATGCAGTAAGTATAAAATACACTAAAATCCTTCTAAAACTACAATACACGACATTGCCAACAGTAAGGTAATGAGTCTGTGGTGCAAACAACTAACATCATGTACATAACTGCAAAATCATCCTTATTTATCAGCTAACATTTGCTATCAAACAATGAAGCTTTTCCTTTAAGAATACTGTATGACTGCACGACTTATAACAGAAGGATCAGCCAGAACCAAAGATAACGGAACAGGGATTCCTCTTTAAGTCAGCAACAAGACTGAATCTGCAAGCTTTGAGAAGCCAGAATCATAATTCAAGGTGACTGAGAAATTGGAGAGATGGTCTGAAAGTGGCATGACTGAACTAAGAGAGTGCAGGAGAGTTTCAATTCGTAAGTTTTTAAAATTCCGTTTTTAGTAACAACTGGGCAAGCAGTACAGTAGAAAAAGATGAAGAGGTTAAAGTGGAATTCAAAATTAGGTGTGAGACAATGACGAAGTAAAAAGACAAAGCATATTCTATTTTATGTGTAGTAGAAGAATAAGGGAGGTCATTCTGCTATATTTCAAACTGCCAAATCCCAGCTGAAACACTGTGCCCACTACAGTGCTCCCTAGCTGAAGGCAAACACAGACCAAAAGAGACACAGAATGCATAGAGAAGGAAAAGAAAGAACCTTCTCAGGCAAAAGTCAGACTTTTCCAGTTCTTAGACAGGCTGCAATGAAAGGAACCATGATCAAATACACTCCATGATCCACAACAGAAAGACTAGTCAACTCAGTCTACAGCAAAAAAACAGAGATTAAATACTCTCCAAAACTTCCCAGTATAGTGAGCAATCGGAATAATTTTTCTAAGAATATTGTAGAATTATTCTGGAGAGTAGGGTTTTTTTGCTGGTTTCAAATTATTGTTGTCTTAATCTTTTCTATCAATTACTGACACTTTCTTCGGTAATAAAATTTTAGTCGCAAGACAAATAATTCATTTTCACAATATGAGAACATTTACAACATTAATAACCTATCCCATACTTCAATAAAGATAACGGATTTGTGTATCAGAAGTAGCCACCAGTCATTTTTCCACTCTGAACTAGTTTTTTATGAAAAGGTAAGCAAGTGTCATCTCAGTTTATTGTTCCACAGCATATTTAGAACAAATTTTGAATAGAACACAAATAATCCTCAACACCTTTATAAATAAACCTTTTACTTCAGATTAGAAGAGGAAAATACAGCAACATACAACTGAAGATACAGGAAATTATCTATTCTAGGAGAAACTGAAATAATGCATGCTTAAATAAGACACTGTCATATTTTACAAAAACCTCTCAAGCTGAACAACATGCTGACTGAAGCATTAGTTTATTTTCAGTAATAAATGTAGAACATACCTTATCGTGTCCTGCATCTCCCCCTCTTACAATATCTGGTGCCATATATTCTATCGTTCCACAGAAGGAATACGCTCTCTCGTTCTAGAAAAGGAAAATAGAATAAAATGTACATCAAACAGTTATATTATACAGATCATATGGGACAGATATGGCTAACAGTTCCGAGATGCTGGCAGCAATTCTTCTCCAAATAGCTCAGAACTGCTAGCTAAATAATATTCCATCTTACGTAGAGATGTATCACATAACGCTACAGAATATTTAGTCTTCTATGAAAAAATAAAATGTCATAAGTTTGTGTTCCAGTCTAAGATAAGCAAACAAAAATTAATGTACTGGTATTTAAAAAAACTCTCCTGTAAGTCCAAATTATCTACACATTTCCGAATTACACAAGATTCCCCAAAGTAATATAGATATACATTCTGAAGGCTGCAATATCAGTACTCTAGATAACAAATGAAACCTTTCATTAAAAAGGGAATTTCATTGTAAGATGTACAATTTGACTAAATTGGATACAAGATCTTTCGGGCTCCCCATATTTAGGAATGCGATACGACCTCTAGAAAAGTAGTTTTCTTTCGCAACACACACATATATAAAACATAACATTCTCTCAAGAACAGACTTGGAGAGAGACAAGAGAAAGAGAAAGGCAGACAGAGTTGTAAACTAAATTTTATTCTATGCACCGAATTATTCTCTTGATTATGTTCAAAACTAAGCTGCTTTCACAGGCATGTATAATTGTTCCCTGTTAGTGATTTACCTTTGAGGTCAACATGAGGTCATGCTGTACCTTGCTAATGACGAAAGCACATGTGTTTGGGCCATGCAACATTGTTCCTCCCTTATCCTTCATGCTTCTAGCATTTTGGGGAGAGATCCTGATAGGTCCTTTAAAGAAGAGTGTTCAAAAAAGCAAATATTTCAAAAGTCAGGTTTTACATTTGTAGATTCAGATTTGGAGTTTAAAACAGGTGCTATATAAGAGACTACACTAATGAGAAGAAACTTCTAAAAGTAGAAATAGTGCTCTGTGCTACCCTGAGGCATAAATATTAAACAGTCCAGCAGCATATTATTAAACTGTATTTTTTAAAATACATATACTGTGACTGGTTTTTTGGGGTAAAATTCTGAGTTCAAAATAGCCATAAGGCCTCATTTTGTTCAAATATTAACTTAAATATTAACTTCTGAGACAAAACCATATAATAATGAACCTTTTCATGATTGCACTTTCTTTTGCCACAACTATTGTTTGCCTTTGGTTATCTTCCAGTACCTGTTATCTTAAAGAAATATAGTGTGATAAAAAGCATAAACAAAGAAAAATGTCAGAAATTCCTAGCCCTCCATCAGCCAATCTAAACCTATTAAAAATCTCTGTTCTTTTTTCCTTCAGCTGGGAGGGAGGGAGTGGGGGAGAAGGGGGAGAAGGAAAAGGAAGGGGAATGAAAAACATAGAAAAACTGTTCTTCACTTGCTACCTCTCCAAAGAGTAAAGATAATGCAGCCAAAGTGAGATATCAAGACAACTGTCTGAAAGCAAAGCATTCTGACTCGACTAGAGATTGACACAGATTTGCCTTCATAAGATATGGGAGAAGGTCCTGACTCCAAAACAGTTTAAGTCATAAAATCCAGATACTTTTTTGTTAGAAACCTCTGGTTACATTGTGGTTTATTAAGTTACAGGCCTCATCAATTATATCTAGCTGTTACCTAAAAAACATAGGTTTTAGAGTATTGAGTTTCACTGGGAACACTTCAATAAATTTGTCACAGTTAAATACACCTCTTACAGGAAGTCACTAATAGCTTTTGCCATCATGGAATACATGTGGGTTTAAAACCACTTTCAAAGAATGTTAGCTCCAATAACACTTTAATTTTTTTGTCCTTTTCTGGTTCCCTGGGTACACGAGAGACATGGACATAGTGGAGAGAGTCCAGCAAAGAGGCACAAATATGATTCACAGAACCTATGAGAACAGCCTGAGAAAGTTGGGACTGTTCCAGCTGAAGGTTCAGGGAGATCTCATCAACGTACAAAAATGCCTGAAGGAAGCATGCAAAGCAGAGGGAGCCAGGCTCTTTTCAGTGGTGCCTAGTAACAAGACCAGAAGAGGAAATGTTTTTTTACCATGAGAGTGACTGAGCACTGGCACAGGCTGACCACAAAGGTTATGGAGTCTCCCTCTTTGGAGATATTCAAAAGGTTCCTGTGGGCAACCAGCTCTAGGTGACTGTATTTGTGCAGCAGGTTGGGTGAGATGACTTCCAGAGATCCCTTCCAACCTCAACCACTCTGAATCTGTCATAAAATGTCACTCGAAGTTGTATTTCAACATTCGTTTGTGAAACCACAACCAAATCCTACTTTGTACCTCCCCCCCCAATTTACATTTCATTCAACTGTATAATGGAGTCCAAATTTCAGAAGCCACTTTATTAACACTTTCATGTTATAAGACAAGAAAGGATGTTATTAAAAAACAACAGAACTTCGATTACCTGCAGGTGAATTCTCACTGAACATGCACATCTTGCAAATACTTGAGCTTAAGAATTCTTTGTCTACCATAGAATATTCATTTTCTTCCCTCACTCAGCATACCTGCCTTAAATACTGTGGTTCCCTTCTCTGAGTTGCAGAACAGTAAGAAATTAGACACTAATAGATGGAAACACAAGTGTGGCCTACCCATAACTAATAACTCTGTATGACAATACTGACCTTGTCTTTGAAAGGGTGTCATTATGGTTGTTCCAAATCAGCAAATCATTCTTTAACGTTTACAGATCATCTGGAGACAGTCTTAATCTTCTGGCATACAACAGATAGTTATGATTTCTTTTTCTTTACCAAGTTCAGCATCATTCCTGAACGTTTATGCACTAGCATATCTTTTAGTAAAGGCAAAGTGGCTACTTCAAACCAGTTAGCTGCTTAAGAGAGCAACAACTTTTCATGAAGCCACTGATTGAAAGAGAATTTTTTTATGAGTTCTTGATCAGCGAAAGACAGATAGATAGATTGACAGCCAGGCAGTTCATTTTGTTAAACCATCTCGCTATTAAATTAGAAAACCAAGCTATATTCCATTATTTTTTCTTTGACATGATCTACACACTGACACAGTGGCTGTCCCAATATCTATTACCAGACTGTTTCTAATAAATACTGTAGTACTACACACAGGGTAAATCTTAAATTTCGCACCAGCAACGGCAATATTAAAAAAGATAGTGCACCGCATTCTTTCTGAGTTCCTTGCAATCATTCTGACCAATCTAAGCATCCTAGTGAAATGTAACTGTTTTAACTTGCCAGGGCAGTTTCAGTACCACATCTCAAAACAATTTAGTTTAGCATCCCATTTTCCTTTTCCTTAATCAAAAAAGGAAGAGCACTGAGCAGTTTTACTACAGAGCATTAAAACTCTAATTGTCTGAGATGGAGATATGTAATGCAGATTAGCATTTGTCCTGGAAGACAGTCACTTCACCTGAAAAAACCCCACCTCAGTGCCGTGTCTTCTTTGCTAAGACTATGTACCCCAATCTGGGCAGCTTGACCACAATTACACCAATTGCAGAGATCAAAATACCTAGCTCCAAATATCAATCAAAAGTGCTGACAGAAGGATGGCAATATTGTACGACCATGTTCTTGAGGATGTTGTGTTATCATTACTTGGCTCTGCTTTATAACCAAGGAATGGCAGGCAGGCATTTGAAACTACCTGAAGTCGTAGAAAGCTTATGTGTAAAGTTTTCTCCTCAATGACAGAGAGGTCTTATGCCTTCAGAGTTGTCTAATGACTTCTTTCAACAAATTTTTTAAAAAACACATTAACAGCAACCAAAAAAGCAAAAGGATCAAACTCCCCACATCTACAGGAAAGGCGTGACTGATGGAGAAACAGTCACTACTGTCATAGAAGAACATGTCCTGTAGAGCACACATCCTAGTCTTCAACAATACAAGTTCAGTTTACCAACACATGCAAGGGTAGCTCAGATAGTTATTAAGTCTTGCAACTGCTCAACAGGTCATAACAGTATGTGGAACAAGAACTGCAATTCCAAAGTGAATTACAGAAATTAGATGAGACTTCAAGACAGCCAAGGTATCACTCATGGTCATCATGCTCTTGAAAGACTCATCTCTTCTGGGCCAAACTGCCTTTTTGCAGCCAGCTCTTTGGAAAAAGGGTTACTCCATTATGTCTGATTGAAGAAGACACTGTTCTGGATGGATGGTGTTAGTTTCTAGTGCCACAAAACTCACACAGCCCAGAGGCATTGAAAATGTCTGATTCAGTGTCCTAACACGTCCAAAAGGGACATGGGATCTGGGCAAAGAAACAGTGACAACAGATTCTGGGTGGGTGTTTGCCAACACCTTGGAGGTGAAGACCTTGCAATTCTTCTTGTAGCAGAGGACCTGATCCCTAATGCTGTTACACAGCATTATAACTCCTTCAATAGGCAGAGAACATCATTAGTTCAGGGACTCAACAAAATCAAATTACTTTCCCTATAGAAATAGAGATCTGCATAACTGAAAAGTGCATCTAGAGTATCTGGCTTAGAATACTGAGGCATATTCCAAGGACACTGCTCTACACGTGCACAAGTTTAATGGGAGTGTCTATCTGCCATACAAATGCTTCAGAGCTTGAGTGTTTGTGACTGGGAAAAAGCTTCAGAGTTTGTGATTTTAATTCCAAAGTGTGAATGCAAGTGTGTAAAGCACTCAAATGTCTTAAGACAGTTATTCTGCCATTTGAAGATGTATTATTTAACATTTAAATATACAGCCTCTGAAGTACTTTTTTAACTTGAGGAACTCAATCCAAATTAATACGTGCCACCACTGCTCCAACAGACACTTGGGTCCTAAAATCCTATGGCTTATTTAATTCACAAGTCTTTGTGCAAACATTATTTAGACAGAGGATTAGCCAGATATTCACTGAACCCATTCTTTTCAGCATCCAAAATTACAACCCACTCCTCCAACTACACGCAAGATCATCTTCGAAACACAAAAGACTGCTTTCCGTTCTCAGACTACTTACTGTAAAAATAGTATCTGGAACATCACATACAACACATTGTGAAACTGGAATACTATCATATTCCTTAAAACCATGGAACTTGACTCCTTAAATAAATTTTTGAACTTTTAAAAAGTAAATAAATAAAACCAAAACTACCCTTTCCTAAATGTTTTTTAATAGTGGAAGTATTCTTTAATGGGAATTCTTTGCTAATAGAAGAGATGGTAGGATATGGTCAAAAGGCTTAGTTAAAACCCACAGCAAATAAGTCCTAGCATAAGAATTTCAAGAAATCAAAACTACATGATAAAATGGAAAGAACACTTCTCAATTAAATTGGCCTGGACTAATTTCCTTGCATTTCATATTCATATAAAATATTCTAGGAACATTGTCACATAGCTTAAGAATTACTTCTTTAATGTAGTCAGTATTAAAACAAAAAATGACAACAAAATCAAAACCAGAAACACTAAGGGCTGTTGGGCCAAGAACACAAAGACCACCTCTAGAGCTGGAGACTCAGAGGTACAGTCTCTGATGGCATGTATTTCATCTGTCAGCAATAACTCAGACTGGGTAGCACCTAGTGCCATGGAGCAAGAGGCTGCAATGGCACAGAAGGGAACCAGGTAGCCAGACAGAAGCTTAATGAAGGCATTCAGGGCTGCTGTGAGGACTGACTCTTCAGAAGTTCCCTGAAAAACCCTCCAATCCAGACAAGAATTACTTACTGGTTCTTGTCATGCTTTTGTTATGCAGAAATAATAGAATTACTATGCATGTTTTGACTGGGTTCTTCTGCGGTTTTCAGTAACATTCTTACAACATTTCTATGCTTGTCCATACTTGTTAGTTGGCAGATTAAATTGCTTCATTCACTTAATCTGACCTTGTCATTATGACGGTTTCAAAACGTTATGAGCTAGCAAGATAAGAGGAATACTTCACTGTTGGAGGTACTCGGAAATTGCATAAAGAGTTTAAATAAGGTGTTAAATCAATACACATATGGCCTTTCCACTTAATCAAGGCCAATTCCCCCTTTATTGCATGGATACTAAAATCCTCTATACCAACTNTAGGCCCTGACTGGACAGCTGTGGGAGCTTCTGGAAGCTCCTTACAGGAGCCATCTTTTGGCCCCTACCACACCCAAAAAGTTAGACCCCCCAAACTTCTCAAACCACGACACATTCTTACAACATTTCTATGCTTGTCCATACTTGTTAGTTGGCAGATTAAATTGCTTCATTCACTTAATCTGACCTTGTCATTATGACGGTTTCAAAACGTTATGAGCTAGCAAGATAAGAGGAATACTTCACTGTTGGAGGTACTCGGAAATTGCATAAAGAGTTTAAATAAGGTGTTAAATCAATACACATATGGCCTTTCCACTTAATCAAGGCCAATTCCCCCTTTATTGCATGGATACTAAAATCCTCTATACCAACTTTCAGATCAGATTTACAGATGACAAATCAGATTTATGAAAACCATAATTTAGCTAAAATTGTCTGTATAGTGGGGCTTCTGTTTGAGCAATCACCTAACAACCTATACTTCATATACTGGAGAAATGCAGAACTGCTTGTAAAGTTACTCAAATGTCTATTTTGTGGTATGATTATTAACACACTAACTGTACCTAAGAAGAATTCTATTTCTTAAGTGCTATTCTATTTCTTTGTGCTTCATGCAAACTCTGAACAGGAAACACACAGATCAATTTCTATGACTTCTCATATACTTCTCCTCACATGGACTTAATTTTTGTGTGGTGAAGATTGTCTTTCTAGTTCATTCAGCTACAAGAGCCCAGCAGAAGAGTCAGTCCTGTTAAACAGACATACAGGGTACCCTTCTCCTGAAGGTTCAGTGATGGCAACGAACATGCATAATATCCTCTCACAGAAGGTTTTAGTAAAAAAAAAAAAATACACTCATCAGGGGAATAATTGTCCCAAAAGATACTAAGCATCTAACTTTGTATTAGAGCATTTAACAGCTCCCAGCCCTAAGTTACCTAGAATGTACAGAAGTCCTAACACACTCTGCAGGAATCACTTGCAACGGCAACCCTGGCTAGGACTGCAACACTTCACCCACTCCATTAAATCTGCATTTTGCACTTCCACGGGTCTTACTCAAAGAGGGTAAGGCAGAAGCACAGACTCTCAATTCATAACTAGAAATGGCAGCAAGAGGTAACAGCACTGGAGACACTAAACAGGCAGTGAATTCTCTTGAAGAATAACGCTAAAATGTTTTTCTAAGATTTCTGAAATTGCACATTTATCAGTATCAATATAATACAAACAGCTTCAGTCACAATGGTATGGCCATTGATTCTTCTATTTTATGGTTTGACCAATTTCTTAGTTAACAAGAACAATTTAAACAATATACACTAAACTGTCCCTTCTAGTAATTTTATTTTATTCAATGCATATTTGGAAATTGACAGAAGAATCATTCATTCTACTATCTTTACAAGGCCATTGAAGAAAAATGTAATTAGTTAAGAAATAAGCAAATTCAGACAGCAAAGGTTAGAAAGGATATATAATGCTACTGTATTCAGGAGTAAGACTTAATTGGGTGTATGGGCCCACCTAAAGAGTTTCACAGGTTATCAAATTAAATAATTTTCTTGCCCTTTCAACAGCAACATAAAATCCATTTCTTAGTCTCCTCAAATGCCTAAAGTGGTAGATTAATTTCTAGGCATGAACAGATGCCAGTATTTGTACCGCACCAAAGAACTCTTGGTTTAGCTCTTCACTTGACTAATCCAAGGAAACACACTGGAGTAAAACCACCTTCCTTAAGGGTTTATACCTCTGAAATAATGCTTCAAGTCCCAAGTTGTCTTTCTACCTTTATTAAAGGTACCTCAAAGTTCCAGGCTGCGTTAATTAGACCCTCTCTGGGCTCTATCAGTGTTTCAAATAGCTTCAAAATCACAAAATCAGATAGCTTTCAAATCAGAAATGAAAAAATATAACCATTTCTAAAATACAAGAATGAGTATTATCATTCTTCCTATTTTGTACAGCTGTAAGTGTATGTAGTCAGAGTATTGAAAGTTGTAATTTAGGCTTGGCTACAAGCATAAACAGTGAAAGCTTTCCTAGGATAACAATGTCAGGGCCCTGAGCTTATCAACAGGCTCTGAAACCTCTTTCAGCAACCCTAGGGGTTAAGGCATCTCTGCTTAAGACCAACTCTGACAAAATGCAGCTGAGTTACCTGTGTGGAACCTTGTCAGGCACCTCCTCCACTTTCAGCTGGGAGCAGAAGTTCAGGCTCCTGTTCTTGATCCTCATGTCACCCGTGCTGTATGTCTGTACTTGGCTGGGTACGTTGCTGATCCCCATCCATCAATTCCAAATCCTGGCTTGTCCTCAAGCCTCTCTCCTCACAACAAACTTTTCAGACAACCATTGGACTGTTGCCCAGTCCTGTTTTTCTGGCACTGGACTCGCTCTGATCCTCTTGTTTAGCAGCTGTGGGACTGCACCACTGGTCAGTGAGCACACCGATCCGTACCTGCCTCACTGTCACCCTCAGCTCCCAGCTCACATTAACGCAGGGAGCACTCTCCCCATCCCACTGCTTCCTGACAAACTAGTCAAGAACCACAGTTCCTCCGGGAACAGCTTACAAGACTGAAGAACTTAAGCAGTCGAAGAGTTCAGCAGTATCACACACACTATCTCCTCTATTAGCTATCAGCAAACTGGCTGCAAGCTACTGTTTAAGTGAGACATTAACAGTTCCCTTGGTAAGCTTAATAAGAAAACCAGGACCATAGGATAAATCAAAATACTACTATCATAAATGAAAATTTCCATGCAATATGTAAAGGCCACATAGCAGAGGTGCCACTAACAAGCTGACCTGCTGAATGGATTTGCATTTCAGAAAAATCCCAAGTAAAGATTGAAAAGTTTAAATTCTTTGCAGAAACAGGACCTGTACCTTCAGTGAGCCTTACAGGTCATTCTACCATAGATATTTACCTCAAGAATAAAAATGCACCAAGGAAAAAAACCCTGCGTCCAGAGAAATTATACCTATAACCTTCTCCGTCAACATTTTAATTGCCTAGAATAATAATAATTACAGTTTTAGTTTACAAAGACATAAGAAAATTGACAGAAAGACCTCTCACAGTCAACAGATGTGATATAGGCTTAAAATGCAGAGAAAAAAACCAAAGACAGGCAAAAAGTTTAGTGGTACACTAGTCAGACTGCTCTGCTGCATGTAACAAAATCTTAATGAGGACTGTAATGTGAAGGCAAAGGTTTAGACTAAAGCTAGAATGGTTGCAATAGGGCAGATAGGGATAATAAGGGATAGCACAAGCAGCTAAAGCTTGCACTGTGTGTTAACCAGGAAACATGCAATCTCTACCTCTGTGACCCCAGAATGGAAGCCACACCCTCATGTAATGTCAAGTGGAGGTTCAAGAAACCTTGACACAGACTTCTAGAACAGCTATGTTTGCTTTCACAGTGCAATGCAATTGCAATTCTGCAAGAAATTATTTAAACCAGTTCCTGATAATGGATTTCCTGATAATGGATTTTAAAGCAAATAACTGAGAGTAAAGAAAACAAAAGTCTCAATTCTGCAGACAAAAAAATTCAGAAACAGCATATTATTGTGTGGGAGGAATGCAAGTACGTACCATTGTCAACTTAGATGAACGTTTTGTACAAGGTTCTTCTCAAAATTCCAATTTTTGGAAGGCTTGTTTTCTAAAGTATTGTCTTTTTGAGGAGAGGTAATAGTACCCAGAAAGAAGAACAGTATACAAAGCAAAATCTGAAAAACTCATCTTTCTTCAAAGAGAAACAAAATTATAAGGTATGCAAGAGTAGCAGTTCTGGGAAAAATTCTACTAGCTGCCACTACAAGCCTTCAAAAGTTTATCCTTTTTTTTTTTTTTAAATCTTAAAGAACATGTCAAATAAACACTCATAGCTTCAGAGAGCTCCATATGTAAAAGGTAAAGGAGTGGGAGTGGACAATTTTGCTCAAAGGCAATCCATCTGGTTCTAAATTCATTTACATTTGGCCATGAATCTGTGGTCATGTAAGTTTTTCCCAGTCTGGTTGCCCAAGTCTCATGGAATTAAGGTATTCACGGTAAAGCAAAAGCAAAAAAAAAAATCTATAAGAGAAAAGGATTAATGACAATGGCAGCATTTGCCCTCAGAAAGCTACTTGTTTTTCCTTGGAAAACAGAAACAGAATTTTTCTGCTTCGACTAACAACATATTTTTCTAGTATCCAACAGAAGATATGAGACTAAACACAGACTGGTATTCTCCCCAAAACAGGATTTTTCTTTTTTTTTAAGTGGTATATTACATTAGGAAAACAGCTTCCTTGAAGTAGTCATTGTAAGAAGTCATGATCTGTTTTGTAAAAATTCTTAATGGCACTTTTAGATTTTAGCATCAAAATCTAGACAGAAACTATTTTATGCTCTGGTCTTCTGCATTACCGGTCCATGCTGGGAAAGCACAATCTTCTTTGTGATAAGGACTGAAAAGGGAAATCTCTTGGGCAAAGGCTCAAACAGTCATCTGATTACTGATGACCCAGTTCTGCAATTAAATTAGTCCAATTCAGTGATGTGCCTTTAGAGTATTTGGTATGTTCTTAATATTCAATTTCATGATAGTTAAAACACCAACTTGCCATTTTTTCATTTCTTTTCCAAAACTAATTATCCAGACAGATCTATAACCCATGTTAACTTCTGTGGACTAATTTCACTATTTAGCTTCCTCTTACTTTTTCCTCTTTGCAGAAATGTCAATCTGCTGTTTATAAGTGTGTTTGTTATGTCTACATCACTGAACAATCCTTTAACTAAAACACAAGCATATATAGTAATTAATCTCCAGTATGGATTATTTTACTCATTTTTGCAAGAGAATGCTCAATGTTTGGAGGACGCACTATCTAATTGCAATGATAGGACATTGTCACTTTAATTGGACAATTATAAAGGGTCTTTTAAAGTTAAATGCACATCTAATCCACTGGGTCACTCGTGAGGTGACAGTTCCTAAAGCACTAAATGAGTCAAGCTGTAGTCACCTCTCTCTGATCTGTACCTGTAAAATACACTAAGAATGTTACAAATCTCTTCCTACTTCATCTACCAAAACCCATAGTGGACTAACCTCCATTTTATCATTTTTCCTTCAACAAAATGTCCTTTAAAATCTTTTACAATTACATACCAATTTTATTTCCAGAACAAAAAGTTCTATCATCTAATAAATGAAAACAAACTCTTCAACAGTGAAAAGCATCTGGGAGTTATACCTAAATTTGCAACTCTGACCAAGAGAGTTTCAGATGAAAAAACAACAACGTATATGAACTATTTATTCCACACATCAGATAAAAGTACACAGACATCCAACAACTGTCTTAGGTTTCAAATCAATCATCCCTCATACAGAATATCCACTTTTATATTATTTATTGCTGAGGCATTTGTATGCTTGCAGACACATTGTTTGAATACTGACAACATTCAGTATTTATTATCTGATTTTTTTAAACTTCACTAAGCAAACATAAAAACTTCAGAGCAAACTTAAGCTAATGCAGAAGACATGTACCAGTGCAGAAAAACCGAGCACCTCACTATACTTTGGAAGAACGGGTACTTTATTGGAGTTAATTAAGAAGAAAAACATTAACTATTATGCATGGTTGAACAGATCCCTTTTACAGTAATTCAATGAATGTGTTCATATTATTTTTTCTAAGACATAAAGATCTCCATGTATATTAAAGTATGATTTTTAGGGTAGTTACAGAACTAAAGGAAATGTGAGGGGAAAGAAAGATTTTAAAAAATGAAGTAGAGTTTTAGCAATAAATATCAAAATTAAGACCAGGCCTGATGACTGGGGTAAACTGACACTGACAAAATCAAAACAATTTCACCATAGAAGCAGAGTTATTAATGAGATAAAAAGGTAAAAATATGACTAAGCCACAAGTCCAGAAGATAACGATAACACACAAGAAACAGGATAGAAAAAAACTCCAAAACAACAACTTAGGAGTTTTGGCATTTTTTAAAGATAAATGTTTTACAAGATTTGAAAAAAAAAAAGCAACAATGAAGCAATTTCACTTATGCAAGGAACAAAACACTGCTGTAGAAGTTTTAAGTCCTACTAATTCTCCATGTCCCCAATAATAATAACCTACATAATGTCACATGCAAATGTATTCTGAATCCCACTTAGACAAACTCAACCGAGATTCATGAAAACATAAGGATAAAATTGTCTTTTTTACCCCAATTTTGTTCACAATTCAGTTGAGAATTTAAAAAAAAAAATCAAACACTAGCCTTAAATTCATCACAGGGGTAGAATACAAATGCCATAAAAAGTAATACTAAATCTCTCTCAATCTCTTAATCTCTTACCTAATCCCATTCTATGGTTAGGCTAGTAAAACTGTAAGTCTTTATGAGTTTATAAATAAAGTTTGCATCACAAGTAATTTCGTACTTAAATACCTTGTGATACTGACCTAGCCTACATGAAAATTCCTTTTTACTAAACTACTTTATTCTAGTCAGGTTATTTCTTCTTTTTGCATGTAAATAAAAGCATATGGGTTCAATTTAAAGATAAAACAAAGGCAAAACCACTGTTGATTCACTTGTACAAGACAAATTTCAGGTTTTAGCAAAACAATAGCATAAAATACTTCAAAGCTCTTAAAGCCGCATTGCTTTTAACTTGGATACTTAATTCTTACATGCTATAAGCACTTTCACATAATAACTGTAAAAGAGAGAGGATTCTTGACAATGCACTCTTGACACTCATGCTTCAGTAGCTGCACGGCAGAAATCAATAGGTTTCTGTTTTCCTACAAGTCACATGCATTTGCTTCCTTTCACTCAAACAGTGCTCAGGAAAAGCAGCTTCCCACCTCTTCACTGTTGAACAGTCGATCTGCTGCAATTCTTGTAGTCAGATTTTATTATAAAACAACTCCTGTTAGATTCAGTGCTTGCCCAGGTACCTGGAAATCTCTAGCAGTCATCAGATTAAAGCAGGCTTAATGAAAACACTGAATCAGGATGTTTTCTAGCAAGCATCCTTGACTTCAAAGCTATCCAAAAATCCATAAATACATGGTGAGGGATTTCTCTCTGATAAGAATTTTAAATATAGTGCATGCCTCTATTGTGATAATTTGCATAAATTTTTAATAACTTAAATATATCTTGTTTCAGAAAATCAGTCCAAAGGTGGGGTTACTAGAATAAATTGCACTTGCCTAAGTATACATTTTTAATGGCAAAGTTCTTGCCAGAAGCAGGTGGACCAGGAAAAACGTGAAGAAAGGGGGAGAAAGTACACTGCTCTGATTAAATTGCAAATGCTACACTCTTATCTGACTTAAACAGTTGTGTAATTTGATTTAAAAGTGCCACCCAATGAGCATGAAAATAGAAAACTATGCAGCTATACAGGCAAATTCTACCTTGCAAGTACATTGGTTCAGAAGTGTATCTATTGTAATGAATTTTAAGTGTTCTAGTAGTACCTGAATAGTCTACAGAGAATACAATATGAAATGTCAATTTCTATGTGTAAATGGGTCGTTTTAATCACGTTTAAGCTCAGTAGCTAAATTACAATAGCACACATGAAAACTTTAGTCAAGTGCAGACAATTTCTTAAATTTTGAAAGCGAACAACACAATTGCAATTACTTTTTCCTTAAAAGAAACGTAAAACACATTGAGATTTTTTGACAGGGAAGACAAGTATAAAATGTGAAAGAGAATAAAAGAAAAAATATAGTTAAATGAAGAGATTTCTGAGGTATATACTGAAAACAGAATGGATTAGAGTCAGAAGAACCAACATTGAATGACCAAGGAGCAAGACTGCGTTATTTAATGACTAGAGAAAGAGGAATACAATTCAGAGTGTGGATAAAGCAGACAAAGCATCTCTGACGCTTATCCAAGTCGTCCCCTTTCCTTGCACTGCTTGTAAATGATGTGCCAAAGGTGAGCAGAGATGAGATGTGCTTCTTAAAAAACAACTGTTCTGAGACTTGAAGGTTCTGATTCATTATGACATTCTAACACAGTGAAGATTGAGGCTTCATTCAACTTTGGCACAAAGGCTGGGGAACAGCTCCTTTTCTCTGCCACCAGTGCAGTAATACCAGTACTTTACTTTGCCTCTTGTGCCCAGCACACTTTCTCTCACAGCTCTAAGGAGGTCCCACTCTCCCTAGCCACACCTTTTACTATCATTCTTTCCTCATGAAAACTGCATCTCTCTGTACTTACTCTCCTGCACTGGTGTGGCAATCTGCTGCTAATCCCTTCTCATACCAGTTGAATCTCCTCTTGGTTTCATGCTATAATTTAAAAGGAATATACTGACATTATCTCTATTTCCCTGCTTCAGAAAGTAAAATTTCATATCTTTCAAAATGGTCCCTCCTAAATCCTACCAAGCTCCATTTGAAATGCAAATATTCTAGAGGAAACTACCAGCTATCTATTTTTAGAAAACCCTTCTGCTGCTTCTAACAAAGACTTTTAGATCTGCAGTCCCAGATTTCAATACCTCTGATAGCTAAAGTGAAAGCCAAAAAAGAGCCATTTTAAAATTCTCTCAGAAGTAAAATGTTGCACAGTTTTGACTCTCTGAAATCTCAAAAACCTATTTGGAGATAGAACTGTACCTTACAAATAATTAACAGCTAACATCTACAGTCAGAGATCATTATGTTAGGTACTATGTACATATTAAATAAGAGATAAGCTTTTCTCCTAAAAGCTTGCAATTAAGCTTATTAAAAGTGACACAAAGACATGAGAAAGAGACAAGATAATAATACATTAATTATTATTAGCATAAAGAAGAGTCATAGCATACCATTTGCCTAGTCATGGCAAAGAATTAGCAGAGTCAAGCATTTTTTTAAAAAGCATCTGAAAACAAAAAAGTGACTTTTCAGACTTGGGTGGATCTTACCCTTGTCATGTCAAGGGCAGCAGAAGAAAGTATGAAGGCTTTTCAGGGAAAACTAGAGCAAAGATGTCTGATAACACTGGCAGGCCTAAGATCAATAAACTGAAAGCTCAAAACCTAGTAAGAACAAAATCTAGTTGTCTGAGTATGGTGTAGAATTCTAGAATACAGGTTTTCCACTCTTCTCAAAGGTGCTTAGGATTTCAATGAGACTTCGTGATCTTGCTCAATTCTGTTCACACTTAGAGCCAAATACTCACCTCATCAGTAAGAAACTCCTTACTTAGACCAAAATCTGTCAGCACCACATGGCCATCAGAATCGAGAAGAATATTCTCAAGTTTTATATCACGATATATAATCCCCAGCTGCAAACAGAATACAAGAAAAAATATTTCCAAATAGTATAATCACATCAAGGCATTGCTGAATGCATTTAAATATGAAGCTACCAAAATTTCCATTATTAAGGTAACCTGACACATGAAAGTTGCACCTCAAAAAAGACAATTTTTAAAAGTCTTTGAAGAAATAACTTAAAAATTACAAATTATCAGAAAACTAAAATTATCAGAAATTACACTGTGCATTAATGTCTTAAAATTTAAAGGACATACTATATATCCCTTGAACCTAAAAGTCACTGAATGATTGCTGTTAAGTGCAAAACTCAGTTCAGCTTTCATTAAGAATGAAAATGGATGCTTCTGTTGTATGTTCTAGACACAGAGCGTACATACATACATGCTTTGCAATAGCCTACAAATCTATTTACTACCTTTGAGAACTGTAACACTTTTCATGTCTACCATTGTGCTAGAACTCTACTACTCAGTTGTGTAGAAACAAGGACAACTGAACAATACAACCAAAAACTTGTGCATGTTCACTACAAATTACTTTTACTGACATTTCACAAGGATTACTAAAAGTGAACAAATCATCTGTCAATAACACTACTCTTCACACTGCAGACAAAAATGTTTTGCCTTTATCTGGTGCACAAGAAGAAAGACTTCACTGGGAATTATTTCTAATTATACAACCACTGTCCCATTGCTAGATAAAGCTACCTTCAATTTAAAACAATAGCTCTCCTTACATGATGATAGCTCTCCTTTATATGATGCAAAAAGAATACAGCTGTAAGTCCTCAAAATCAGCACCAGAATAAAGTTACTTTACCTTGTGGAGATGTTCAAGTGCCAAAACTATTTCTCCAATATAAATTTGCACCTCATTTTCTGAGAATTTCTCTCTGTGTGAAAGATGAGTAAACAATTCTCCTCCATTTATATAGTCTAAAAAATAGAATAAAGAACCTCATAATTTCACTTTCTGACAATGTAATTTTCTTACTGGATTATTATTAGGTACTTTGTAACCTATTTATTAATACATTCTGCTATCAGATGCTTTTACTTTATTGTAATTCCCTAATATTTCATCATGCTGTACAATACTCGATTTCTTCCTTAGAGGACTGAGGGAAGAACAAGACACATCTTTAAACAAGCAGCAAGACCATAAAATAAACCTCAAATATTCAGAAATTATAAAAATGAGGTTTTTCACAAAAATCAGTCTTTTAGTTATTTAGGAATATGAGAAGAAAGAATTACAAATGATATCTACAAACAGTACCCTTGTAGACTTTTATGAAATATGCTGATGAGCAACAAGGCAGAGTGACATAGAAAGGCAATTCTGAAAACAGGCATTAGGTGAAATAATCAACTATGGACAACTACAAAATTTTCCCTTCTCAAGGGAAACCTTGATGGCAAAACTTACAGAGGAGATTATTTCCACATACACTCCCTCATGGAAACCACACTTTCATTCTTTGCAGGCTATGACACAAGGATTTTCCCACAGTAAGGGAGAGGGGAAGAAAAGGAATTATTACAACAGAGCTTCACTGTAACACAAACATATCTTAGATGTAGAGCTGTTTATGCTAGCAGTGTACATTACAGCCATTCATTTGCAACCTCACAGCCTCCATTTTCATATTTGATGTCTACATATACAGAGCAGGAAACATGCTCCACAACATCTTAATGTATTCTTGAATATTTTTTCTATAGACTCATTGGTATAAGACCTAAATCCATTAAAGGGTCCTATCCTATTTTAAGTTAATAATTTGAAGGAGACAGTATATATACAAATCACAGACATTCTGAGCTCTCTCCACCTCTCTTTGAGAAGGAATATTAGTGGAATCAAACAACATGAGACCTTACTTACCTAGATCAGTAAGCAAATGACAAAGATTTAATGAAGTACAAATAACCCACATTTTATAATGGCTTCCTTCTAAAAAAAACTTCAGCATGTAGAAAATGGTAACAGAAACTAATTTTTAAAATATTTCCAGTTGGAACTACTAACTCAGTGCAACGTAAGCACTGAATTCCCAGGCACTGTTCTAAGGACTGTGATAGATCCAAACCAAAGCTGCCACAGGAGTGGCACAACAACCTTAATTCTATCCAGGTTGTAACACAAACCACAGCCCAGTGAAACAACCAGCCCTCGAATTCTTGGTGTGAGATCAAATGCTTCAGTGACACAATGGGAAAAAAAATTCCAGTTACTTCAGTATAAACTCCACATGACAGTTCAGATTATTTAGCACTTTAAAGTATTAGGTGGCCAACCTTGTGTGACAAGCTTTGTATAGAATTGATGGTACTCACATGGATACATCACTTTGTTTTTTCAATATAGCTTAAAGCCAATGTGAAAACTGGAATCAACTCCCAACCTTGTTTTCTGGAAATCTGGCAGAAATGCTGCTGCATGTCTGTACTTGATTCAGTCTAAATTCATACAGCCATGAAATCTGACAGCATGAAGAACTCTACTAAACACTGCACTGAGGCTTCAATTCTAAAAACCTCCTAAAACTAAAATGGCAGGTTGTTCACACACCAAGTTCAGCCAGGTAAAAAAACAAGACAGACACTGGTTTCCCCCCAAAATTCAGAAGCCTCTGAAACACAGATTCCGAAATGGAATGGAAGTGATTTACACTGACTTACATAATGAGACATGAAAAACTTGTAACAGTTTGGGATTTTTTCTTCAGGGAGGGTGTGAAGCCCAGTTGATTTATAAAGTAGCTTTACATCATGTTAGGTAGGAGAAATTTTCACTGTTACAGAGAGTGATTAAAAGAAACTTTTAAACTGTCTAATTATTTCCATTTTCTGCTAAAAATGAAGGAAAAAAGGACCTTTTTGACTCCCACAGATATTCTGAGAATGGATGTAGAACTTACAAAAAAGAAAAAAACAAAACAAAAGGCTGTAATTATATATTAGCTATGAATTTCTTCCTTCAAACATCACCTCAACATTGTGTTATGGTGGACATGTGCCCGGTCTGCACTGTTATGCAATGTTCTTTAGAACTACTGGGCTTGCTCCTTTTTGACTCTTATGAGAACATAATATTTAGCTTCTAATTCTTTCATATAAGAGGCTTTTATGGCTTTCTAATTATCCTTATCACCTAAATTTCCCCCTACTATGTATTTATTTTTAGGCAACTATATCTATCTCAGGTTTGAGGGGTTTTTTTTTGTTTGAGTTTCCTCTTTTTTTTTAATATTTCTGATGGGATCTAAACTGCATTCTAGCAAAATATATCTGAACTTAATTGTACTATGATATCTATAATAAATGTTTACATTTTGTTTCATTTAATATTTAATTTTTTCCCAAGTTATTAATCAATAACTTTAATACCAATATAAATTTTAAAACATTAATTATTAATGGTTACTACCAAGGAATCACAAAGCTATCAATATATTTCTAACTATTTATTTGCAACAATCTTTTATGTATTTCTTTAATGTCCTAGTCAGAGGAATTTGCAAGAAACTATTACAATTTAACTCCCATTTTCATAAGGAATTTAGTGAATACTCCATTTGAGTTCCTCAGATTCTTTATTTCACTGTAGTATATGAAACTAAGGTATGTGCATAGAATACCTTTCTAAGAATTGACTGCCAGAGGTGTAGATTCGTATAACGTTAACAAATTTTTTCTAATTTAATGTCTAAATCAGCCTGTTAATAAAGGTTAAAAAACTGGAGTTGTGAACAAAAAGGAACAGCAAAACTTGCCCTTCAATTAAAGGACAATATACTTCTTCAAACAATTCTCTACAGAAGTGTGTTATGAATCCAAGCACTAAATTAATCACTCATTTTACAGTTCTCTTATAGTATTGCAAGAAGGCTTTAAAAACTGCTGGCAATTTTCTTACGAATACTCCTTATACACGAAACACTACATTTGCTGCTAATCTGAAAGGTAGAAATCTTTCTAAAATTAGAATAGTACCAAACCTTATGAACAAACTCTACTTTCAGCACAGAAATGCGTGATTTTGGATTGTCTCTTAACATCTAAAAACTGAAATGTACAGGTATCTCAATACTCAAAGATCAAATTCATAACAAAACATTTTGGCAGCAAATACTTCCAGGTCATTGATGACCATACAGATAATTCTTTTGCTGCATGTAAGTCACAGATAACAACTACCCCCGTCCCAAGCCAGAGCAGCACACTGAAGCTCAAACAGGAAAACCACAAACACAGACACTGTTGAAGATGAACAGTATTTTACTTCCTATACTCTCTCATGAAATCTCCAAATGCTCTGTAGTAAAGACCACATGAAAAAAACCTTACAAAACATGGAGATAAAAGGGTTCTTTTTTTAAAAAAAAGACTTGAATCCTGAAGACTACTCACCTAAAATGAGATGAAGCTTTGTATCTGTCTGGAAGGCATAATGTAATGTGACCAAAAACGGTGATTGCCTGATGTGCTCCAAGACTTGTCGTTCTGTCCTTGTGTGCTCAGTTGTTTTGGCTTTTTGAACTATTGTTGCTTTCTTCAGTACTTTCATGGCATACAGTTTTCCAGCATCATGGCCACTTACTTTCCTCACTAGGAACACTTTTCCATAGGCTTTAAAAAAAAAAAAAAAAGCAAAGGAAAAGGGAAAAAAAAGACAAGGAAAAAAAGACAAAAAACACAAGTTACCTACTTGTACTACAGATCTGGCTGATACCATTATTATTTACAATTACTCATTGTTATGGTAAACAGCAATCATTCGGGCTAAAGATCTTCCAAAACACTTTTCCTCTTTCAGATTGACCTTTTCTGACCAAAATTTCAATGAAGTGAGCTTTGTAACTAATCACTGCAAGAGTGGGAGAAACAATTGAACCCCTTCAGTATTTAAAAGTAATTTTAAAAGCTGATGATTTCTTCCTTTATAATAACCTAAAATTTCCATACCTAGAATTAACCAAGAGTTTGGAGTAAGAGATGCTACTTTTTTGTCCTTAAAATGGTCTGTCCATATTTGCACAATTTATATACTTTCATTACTGGTTTTATAGCACTAAAGTTACAAAAACCCATAGTAAAGCAAATTAAATCTTCCATCAGTATTTTGTACACAGGAGCTTTCTGACACTCCCATACTGGATCTAAATGGACTCCTGGGAACTCTACACAAATAAATTTGATACTTCTACTAGGTAAACCTGTCAAAACAGTAAGGGTTAGAATTAGTGTGCAGTTGCAGGGCCACATTCTCACTGCAATTACAGAGATACGGTGGGATAGCTTGCATAACTGGAATACTGTCATGGATGGTCATACACTTTGTAGGAAAGGGGCCAGCAAGGCAAGGTGGTGCAGTACTCTTCACACAAGACAACAACTGGAATGTATCAAACTTTGCCCAGGGGTGCATGACGGAGGAGCCAAGAGCTTAAGGGTTGGAATTAAGGGATAGGCTGATATGGGTATGGGCTGCTATGGGTGTTTACTGCAGGCCACCTGACCAGTACGAGGAAGTAGATGAGGCCTTCTACAGGCAGCAGGAAGCAGCTGTCAGGATCACAGGCCTGTGATTCTCACAACCACCCCAAGAGCTGCTGGAAAGACAGCACAGCTTGGCGGACAGGAGCCCAGGAGGTTCCCGCAGAGCACTGATGACAACTTTGACACAGGTAGTGGGGAAGCCCACAAAGAGAGATGTGCTGAGCTTGTATTAACAAAGAAGGACTGGTTGGGGATGTGAAGGCTGGGGACAGCCTTTGCTGCAGTATCCATGACGTGGTAGAGTTCAGAATCCTGCATGGAGGAAGCATGGCAATAAGTAGGATTACAGCCCTGGGCTTCAGGAACAATAACTCTGGCATCTTCAACGGTCTGTTTGGAGGAATCTCATAAGTTAAGTCTCTGAAAGGTAGGACAAGTCCAAAAGAGATGGTTAATATTCAAGTAGTACTTCCTCCATGCTTAGGGTCGGGGCATCCCTATGAATAAGAAATCAAACAAAGGGGGCTGGAGACCTGCATGGATGGGCAAGGCACTTCTGGCAAAACGTGGACAGAAGGAGGAAGTTTACAGAATGCGGAAAAAGGGTCAGGCCACTTGGGAAGAACACAGCAATATTGGCAGAGTATAGCAGGAATGTGTCAAGGAAAGCAAACATCCACTTGGAACTAAATCTGGCAAGGGACATCAAGGATAACAAGAGGGGTTTCTTCAACGATTTCAGTAGCAAAAGGAAGACTTGGGAAAATGTAAGCCCACTGCCCAATGAAGCAGGTGCCCTGGTGACAGAGAAAACAGAGTTACTGAATGCCTTTGCTTCTCACTTACTGCTAAGGCTGGCCCTCAGGAATGCCACACCCTGGGGGTTTTCCCTTGGTCAAGAATAGGGTCGAGAACCTGATACCCACAAATTCATGAGCCCTGAAGGGATTCACCCATGAGTGCTGAGGGATCTAGCAGATGTTATTGCTTGGCCACTCTCCATCATCTTTGAAAGGTCATGGAAAACAGGAAAGGTTCCTAAGGACTGAAGAAAAGCCAGGATCATTCCAGTCTTCAAAATGGGCAAGAAAGAAGATCCAGGAAACCACAGGCCAATCAGCTTCACTTCCATCCTTGGAAAGGTGATGGAACAACTCATCCTGGATATCTTCCATAAGCATGTGGAGGAAAAGAAAGTCATCAGGATAGTCAACATGGATTCATCAAGGGGAAATCATGCTTGAATGATCTGAAATCCTTCTACGATGAATGAGCTACAAAGATGATTATAGAGGACTGGAACATTTCTTATGTGAAAAGGCCGAAAGCACTGGACAAGCCTGGATAAGACTGAGGGGGGACCTTGACCATGTGTACAAATATCTTAAGGATGGGTGTCAAGAGGATGGCCCACACTCCTTTCAATAGTGCCCAGCAACAGGATAAAAGGCAACATGCACAAACTGAACGACATGAAGTTCCACATGAATATGAGGAAAAACTTCTCTACTTTGAGGGTGGCAGAACACCAGAACAGGCTGCCCAGAGAAGTAGTGGAGTCTCCATCTCTGGAAATATGCAAAACCCACTTGCACACAATACTGTGCAACATGTTCTGGGTTAACCTGCTTTAGCAGGGGGTTTGGACTGGGTGGCCTCTCATGGTGCCTTCCAATCCCAATCATTCTCTGATTCCATAGTAGACACAAACAGGACACTATGTGAAAGAATGGGTGTTACTCTTGTAGATGGCAATAATTATAATGACTCAAAGGAATCAGAAGGAAGGAACTATGACATGGTTGACTTACTCAGATCAAGGTACTTAACAGGTTTTCTTACAAAAAGGTCTTAAAAACACTAAACAGTTATGGGTGCAAAGGGGGTGTCCTCTTAAAAATGAAGAGCTATATTAGCAGACAAAAAGCTAAAAGGTTAAAAATAAATATTCAGCTTTTTCAGAGAAAGCAGGTCACCAGAAGCATTCATTCTGCCTGATTCAATCATACATGAACAGGGAGGAAGACAATTTTCTTGGTTTAGTAAATTATCCACTGCAACAGAAATTGAAGATGACTGCTGAAAACTCTATCACAGTATCAAAATATTAAGCAGCCGAAAAAATAAAATGGCAGATAAAATTTCAGGTAAGCAAACACACAATCCAAGTGAAGTATTGCAATAGCACATAGCGTTAGAACAGAGGAGAACAAAATACCTGCAGTTACCAAAGACAACTCTATGAGAAAACACCAATGGTATTCAAAAAAAACCAAAATCAATGTTAGAACTTCGAGGAAATTATTGAAGACATGACACAAATGTACCACCCCCCTACACCTTCAATATAAAACTAGAAGTCCCTTACACTGTGGCACAAATCTTTGTGTGCTCCTGTCCTGAAAGAAGCACGTTATTTTAGTACCTTTTATCTTCTGTTCCCAACTATCTTTCTCCCATCAAAAAAAACCTAAGTATAAAACATTAGAAAAGGATAAAAGAATTCCTCTAAACATGAAGGGAATTAAACATACTCCCATTTTTTTATTTAGCCTTAAAAAGTAGAGTACTTAAGAAGATTATAGAGTTAAAAGAAAAAAAATCAAAAATTCTAAGAAGAACACATTTTCATTATTTTTAGAAAAAAAATAAAGCAACAAATTAAATCATTAGGTATCGACATTAAGAACTATGCAAAGCACACAAACAAATATTCAGTTAAGCTGTGGAACTACTGTTACATGATACTGCAGCTGTCAAAAATGTAGATGAGTTCAAAAAGATTATATAAATCCCTGAGGGAGAGGAAAGCACAGCAAGTGTTGCCAAACACTGAAGAGAATCTGGCTCAGGCAGACCCCAAACTGCAGGCTGCTACAAGTTCACTAAGGAAACCTTCACTGTAAGCCTCCTCCTTAAGCCATCACGAGACAGAAAACTGAACCAGCTGCTTCTTTGTCCAACCCTTGTAACTACCTTCACAATACTTTCTCAGAGAATGCTTAAATATCTCAAATCTGGAAATACAATAGACAAGGGTGTACCGTCCTGATGTGGGACGCTCAAATTTATTTGGCCTTTAAAACTGCTATAATATACAGTGCTCTCAGTAATCAATCACACCCAACTCCAGATTTCTTTCTCTCTTTTTTCTAGACAGGTAATAGAGAGTTTTAAACTACCAAACGAGCTTTTTAAATTACCATGTGAGCTTTTTTCCTACATCTGAGTCCTACTTCAGTCAGTATACAAAACTGATACTGCTCATATACTGAGCAATTCTTTTTAAAAAGTTCTTTACCTGACTCATCACACCCTAAGGAATCATGCTTCCCTTCTTTACAGAAATCATTATCTGTAATAACAGCTTTCATAAAGTAAGTTTTCATAGCATATCTCTCAAGAATGACAAATAGAGTCAGAACAGGTGAGTGTGAGCATCTCTCTATTTTGTGAGATATGCAGGACAGTCTCTTTCAAGATTTTCAGTATTGTGTTGCACTCTCCACCTTTGCAGTTAAGAGATCTTGAGCATTCCTAAGTTGGACTGAATGGTCACCAGCTAGTCATCAAGAAATGGATAAACAGAGATGTAAAAAGATTACTTTAAGTAACATAGGCATGAGCCATGAATCCTGTCATGAAGTACAGACACAGGTGATCTGAATCAAGGTTATACAGACCATGACATTGTGACCACAGTAACATTATCATACATATGCAGCGTTTTAATATTATTCACCTATTTTCCAATACTGGATGTTAAATTATTTTTAGTACCCGAAAAACAGACCCCTACTGCTGAGATAATTGTTTTAAAAAAACCACTTCCCAAAGTAGTACTTACATCTTTGTAAGTAGTTACTCCTTAAAAAAAATGTAGCTAACACTTCTGGATTTTCTAACATGCAACAAAAACAGTGCAGAGAATGGCCTTAAATTGCATTTCCCAACTGCTTAAAGGAGCAGCCCTAGTTTTCACCAGTTTTCAGAGGGAGCTTGACAAAGCCCTTCTGAAAAGCCCAGTCTAGCCCATTAAACACAAGTTTCTTTAGGTTTCCAGGAAACAGTAATTTTATCAGAAATGTTGGAGAACATTAAGCTAAAGTAAAAGAAACAAGAGCCTCATGATTTGAACACTTGGCTACCTGTATCTTTAACCACACTTTATAAAAACATACAGTAATGTATCCTAAGTGAGAGAATGCAGCACCTACTACAGCTTTACATGTAGCATCAGAGAAAATGACCTGGTTAGTGTAATAGCTGTAAGGAAATCTCTAGAAACAATACTATTGTTATCATGACAGAATTTGCAACAGAGAGCTTTGCCATGGTACAAATTGTTTCTTCAGGAATCTGAAAAGGACTGACAGAATGATGACGATTCTCAGCATTTTTTATGAGAATAAATCTTAAGTGGCACTATTTTAATCAAATGACTCATAATATATTCAACAGCAGAATCTCTGATATCACCACAAGAAATCTACTTAAAAGATAACACTGCAAAAGCAATTTATTTGAGTGGCAGCAAGGAGAGAGCACATGAGCTAATTGCAATAACTTACCTGATAACTGTACTTCATTAAAGCTTTTTTAATTTCTCAAAGAGCAACATTTAAATGTTCATTCTCATAAAATCTCAAGCATATCTCATCTATTGCCAAGGCAGAAATATTTAGCTAGCAATATATCCCCCATAACAAAACCCACACAATCACCAAATATTGACCCTCCAAATTCAGTGAAAGCACATTAAATGATAGACAAACTAAAAGACTATATAATAAATACACAAATACAAACTGTGTTAGACTGACCTCGCAGTTTGTTAAGAGAAATAAAATAAAAAATTAAAGCATAGAGTAATTATTAGTTGCTGATTTATATGGGTATCAGCCTTTACGATAATTAAGAGATGCTATACTAACAATTTATACCAAATTTCCACTCAATTTTTGAGATATAAAAATATAATTGGGTGCTAAAACTTCTCTTCCACTACTGTCCTTTTCATAATACAAATTCATAGTAATACACTGTAACTATATATAAGCATACACGTAAGTAAGTATATATGTAAGTATTCATATTCGTAGTAATGTATCATATCATTCTAAGTAACAATCCAGCAGGTCACTGGACTATTCTAAAATACACACTTGCTGAAAGACAATGGGTTAAAAAGATGAAGTGTTCTGTGGTTCTTTCTTCTTTCTGTATAAATGCAAGCACATTAAGCCATTGCACCACACCAGCTAATTCACACAGGGAAAAGGGAGCACAATTCTTATTGCTTATAGCATGTGGATGGCTTCTGTGGACTTCTAAATACATCAAAACTTTACATTTCTATACAGACAGCTTTTTAAAAAATCAATCTTTTCAAGTGTTAACATAAGCTACAGCTCTTTCTTAAATTACATTTTTACTGTCAGTGTGAGGATAATCATGAGACAACAAAGGAAAAGGATCAGAGGTACAAAATATTTTAGGATTTGAATAAATTTCATTGTATTCTTGCATGATGTATGCCTAATGACATCTCACCTCTGCAATTCAGATTTCTATTTAAACTGCCTAAGGAATTTGGAGGCAGAACTCTCACTGTGCTGGTATCTGTCCATATGAATTAAAAATTAGGATGTGGCGAAGTTAGAAAAGCATATAACTCTAGCAGCTAAAAATAGGGGGGGAAACCAAACAAAAACCTTAACAAATATGAAATAACAGCATTCTGAAGAAACATTTCCAGTTTTTATTGTCTATGACCAAACTATCAAAAACAAGGCATTCTCTCATCTTTCCTTAGATATCAGGTAGGCAAGATTCATTAATGGAACTTTTTCAACATTATTACTTACCCCAAGAACAAGTTCCCTGTCCCATTACTCAAGTGAGTGATGATTAATATGAAAGGCAGACAGTGATAGGAGAGGGTAAATTGCATATTAATTTATACTTTATATCAGCATTTTGCTTTTGTTTTTTTTTGTTTTTTTATCTTTTTTTTAAAAAGTGAATGTTATTAGAGTAAATAGGTATGGCAGACAACACATGCCTAACCTTTTTTTTCTTTTTTAAAACAAGTAAGTTTTTAGAAGGCAGCTCTCATATGCAAGACAATCTACCACTGGATAAAGATGACATTAATTTTTAATTGTTACCAAAATTAAGGTAAATAATTTTCTTCAAAAATTGTTTTAAAGATACTGCATACTGCTGAAGTTTAATGAAGTCACAACAACTAACCAAGAGCTGCCTGGGATCATCATCTTATCATCTTTTCTTCTTAAATGTACAATTGTGTTTGATATTATCTCCAGTCATAATGAACCATCTCTGACATCATTGCCAGTAAGAATCTTTGCTGTTGATCTCCAATTTATGTACAGATTTTTTTCAGAATTCTCTGATGGATGAATAGGACAAATTTGTCCAGGTCCTTAGACTGAACAGAGACTCCTCTTTTCAGTCTGGTCCTCACACAGAAAACTAATTTTCCATTTCCAAGCCCTGTCTCCAATTACCCATCCCACTTACCATTCAGTACACATTCTAGCTGTCCTCAGCAGAAACTGAAATAAAATATTTAATTGGAGTTTGGAATTATATTTAGAGACTAATTTTGGCTCACTCTCCTGAGCACAGTATCCCCACTTCCTTCTCCTCCCTTTACAAGGGAATATTTTATATTTTCTTTGATATGCTTTGAAAGAACTAACTTCATTTCACAGTCTTAACTTTATCAGAATACCTTCTGACATATTGGATAAAACTTCATTATATGGTCTTGTATAACAAGATTTTTGAGATGGTTATTTAAATCTGACCTTCATCTCACTAGTTTCATTCCCTTCATATGAATAAATGCTTCAGATTCTAAGGATCTTCCCATGTCAGGTGAATATCCTTCCCATACAAGCATTTACATCCCAAAGATCATGTATAAAACATTCTCTTTTATATATAGTAGTTAGATTCTTGTTTCTCATTATTTTTGGTGGACTGCAGCTCAAGAGTTAGACTGGATTATTAGTGCACATGCTCAGGAACCACTTGTATTGTCTCTCCTTAATCACAGTTGAAAGAGTGAATGAAAGTGGCATTTATTAAAGCTCAGTAGAAAAAAAGGAATAATCTATTGGTAGAAGAATGCATGAACCAGAATGCACTCTACAGTATTTTGTTATTTTAAAAACACATTTACACAGAATGTAGCAAATAAGCCAAGTGGGTGTGCATAAATCAACACAGCCACCTTCTCCTGTTGTTCCTTTCCTGGCTTTGGGAAGCAATTAGGTTACTTAGCTGAAAAGTAACCTTCTTCTGTAAAATAGACACTCGTTTTCTCTGTCACAGGGAGAAAAACTTTAACGAGATCGGAGGGACAAGCTGGAAACATGGCCAGGAAATCTGAAAACTCCGTATTAGCAAGCCTATACAGTAACAGAAAACAGACTTAGGCAATTTCAAAAAATGTACTAAAGTAGAAGATGGGCAAGTCAGAAGTCAAGCAAGTAATAATGTGCTCCCAGAGCAACAAGTATATTATTAACAGCTTAACTAACAGTGGCATACTGTCATGTATTTCATTTTACTCATGTAAAGTGCTACTGATTTCTTCAATGGATATGCTTATTCTATTAATACCCCCTAATGCAATGTAAAAGGATCCAACTCAAGACATTTGCTTCCTTGTCTTTCCTGTGAGACCCAGGTCAAAAAAAGAAAGTATACAGTACGATACTATTTCAATACCAAAAAGCAAAATATAACAAGAATGCTTCCAATTAAATGTGCATATTAGAAGAAAACAGGCAAAAGAATGTAAGAAAGAAATTCAAATTAAAGAAAATAATAAGTATGAAATTATGCTAAGCCATTGCATGAAAAAATTTATCACAAAAATGGCTTCCAGAGGAGAAACACCAGTGCACACAGATACTACTTCTAATAATCTTAAATGTTTGTGTTTTTAAAACATAAAATTTTATAATGAAGATTTAAATAAACCTTCACTGCTGTTACCTGAAAAGAACCATCACTGAGTCTGTAAGAAACTATCACAATTACATAGCCTTAAGCAAGGTATCATTTAATTTGTTTTGAGTATCTTCTTTGGTTATTCCAGTTGCTTTATAGCAGACTATACTTAAAATATTGTAATTAGTTTAAATAGCATCTACAGTCATTACTTAATGTAACTGTGAGATTTCAATATATTCTCCTTTGCATTACTGTAGATCAATTAAGTACTAGTTTGAAAACACTGCACACTGCATAACTCCACAGTGAAACATTTTAAAACAGAATCACAGTTTTATTTAGCATTAGTTATATTACAGTACTAGCAGTAATACCTAAAAGCTCACACCAGGATAAAGCTTTCACTGCCAGAGTTAAGACAGCTCTTGTCTATTTGCTTATAGCAATGCCCAGAATGTTTCTCAGGTTAGGAAATTAAACAGCAGCAGCAACATCTTGGGAAGGCTGCAGAACCTCTGCTACTGGAGGCTTTCAAGGATGACTTGCCACCAGGGAAGGTGCAGGTACAACTGACAGTTCTTGGGCCAAGCAATTAAGGGACCTCTTTGAGTCCATTCCAGTCCTGGTTTCAGCAACTCCATGTTAGGGCAAACCCTGCCAATGGACAGATGGTCACTTCCCAAAAGCAACAAGAACTGGATCCATCCTGATCAGGTCATTTGCATTTAATGCCATCCAATAATTAGTAGGCAGCAACCTCCAACACATCTAGTGCACGAGTCTTATCTGTCATAGGCTTGAGGCTGAACAAAGCTTCTTGACTGCCCTGATGGTCTAGATTTCTGAAGCAAAAACCTCAGGCTATGATTAAACTTGCATATTAAAAAAGTGGGAAAAAAACCCTAACAAAAAAACCCAAACACCACAACAAATACTCTTCCTACAAATGCCATTCCAGGATACCCAAAGAGTCCTTGGATACCTAAAGTTCGCAGGAATCTTTTAGTCAGTTCTTGAAATAGTTTGAGGTCTACTAAGACAGAAGACATCTCCGGTGCAACAAGACTGCTAGAGCAGGATGAAGTCACAGACACATGCTTAGTCAACCTTTTTTTTTTAACTTCACACATACACACATAGTCAATCCCATTGTCAACCCACTGAAGCAGCCTTTCCTGAAAGGGGTCACTCAAAAATGATCCTGTTAACCTGAGTGAATAGGACGGCTTTGCACTGTGAGCCTAAGGATTATCTGCTGTGGCGGCTAAGAGTATCCCAGGCCAAGAGAAACGTGGCAAATCTGTTCACGATTGGTGGACAACAGTTTAACAGCAGCAAAAGGGCTATTTCAGACGTACTGCCTAAAGAGAGGAGAAGGTAAGGCTCCTGCCAGCCTGAACTTGCAGACTTGAACCACTAAAAGGTACTTTGTATCCCAATGTAATAGTTACAATATTAGGCAGCTCAGACTCACGGCAACGGTAACAAAAAAGCACAAAATTCGGACATGAGACAGCTTTTCATATAGATACACACATACATACACTTACAGATCAAGCCAATGTTTCCATCAGCAGAAGAGAAAGACATCATCACATAAATGCATAATTATTCATCATTATTCATTTTTGTCAACCCCACTCAGATCCACACTGACCACTTCAGAAAATCATAGTTGCTTCTATGTATTAAGATGCAACATTAATCTCTGAATATTAGAGCTTCCTTGCCTCTACCTCTAACTACTGAAATTTAACAGCAAGAGTTGAATTTTTTTAGCATGTCAAATTTAAATTTAAAAGAATTTACTTCAGAAACAGAAAAATCTACTTTCAGGTGATTTAACAGGTAAATTAATTTATCAAAGAATCTATATGACAGCTAAAAGTGAAAATGAAAACTCTTTGCTCTTTTCAGTGATGTAGCATCTTGTGGAATTATAACCTCACTGCTAGTCATTGGTAACAGCCAAAAATTTAATATAATTTAATGAGTGCAAAACTTCTACAGACCTTGATGATAGTCCACATTCATCATTATCCCAATCTACTCAACAATGCATCTGAGTTAATACTGACCAAAAAAGAAAAAGCATAAACACCCTAGAAAGAATAAAAGCCATTAATTCTGGTCTGTATATGGTCTGTGTGTCCCTTTAGAAAAGGGGAAACTTTTCTTGTTTATTACAGTCAATAATCCTACAACACCCTAGATATCTCCAAAATTGTGCTGAACTTCACAATACAGCAATGAACATTTTCCATCTTATTTGTACTGGAATCTGACTAGGACAGAGAGAGTTGGAGCCAACACCAACTCTAAAACAGATTAGTTAAAAGTGGGGATCTCATTTAGTAATGTACTAAAATTACTGGGTTTTTCCCAAACATAGGCTGAACATATAATAAAATTATTAAGATCATGCCTTAACTCAAATCAGGTTTTTCACAAACTGTATTAAATTGTCACAAATCTTCGGCCATATGTTTTCCATTTTTTTAAAAAAGGGCATCTTCTAAAATGCTGTAAGTGCTATGTGACCTCCAATTTTGCGAGATATTTGAGAAAAAAAATTGAAAAAATTATGCTATGCAATACAAAAGTGATATCTTCCTAAAGAATTTTCCAATTACCAAACCTCAGCTAGAAAACAAAATCATACATAAGAGTAATGCTTCCAAAGTTAAACTTCCAAATAGTGCATCTTACCCCCTGTTCCAAGGACTTTCAGGAGCTCAAAGTTTTCAATGCCAACTTTCTCTGCATGGCCTGTCAAATTTGCTGAAGGAAAAAAAAAAATCACACATCAGATATATAGTACACCAAAACATCATTCTGACATTTTACTACAGCTTCAGTAAAAACAAGTTAGCAGAAGAATTAAATTAGCAGCACTAAGAGGACATCCCAATTTCATACTGTATTCAATTGGAAAAGCAAGGGAAAGCAATTTTCTTGCTGCCATCTATGTACCCAAAGGTATAAAATCGCTGAATAATAATTGAAGCTCATTTACTTTGTATACACCATTTTTCATAGTATCACTGGGCACCTCTGCAAAGAGTCTAGTTCCACCTTGTCTGTAATCTCCAATCACAGTTACAGACAGCAATCAGGTCATTTCTTAGCCCTAGGACCCTGAATACTCTCATTTTTTTTTATTATATGGTGCTTGGGATGACAAACAGAGCTCCAACAACTGTTCATGCATGCAGTACAGGATTGTTAAAGACTCTCCATTAGTATCAAGTAGAAATTACCTTAAGTCTACATAATTCACAAGAATGGAAAAATCTAAGCTGCTACAAAGTTGTGTCATTTGTTGAGCAGTTTGGAAGGAGGAGGTTCTATGATTATACAAATCTATACCACTTTGAGTGGTATCTTTCATGCTTATCATAATATTATCCAGCCATTTGCACCAATATGACTGCAGACCATTCAGCAAAACTGCTCATTGAAAGGATCCAGGCTAAAAAGCAGCAAGACAAAAACATAACTAAGTTTGATTATTCATATCCAAGTTAGTTCCCTGATCCACTTTACTGAGCAGCTTCATAAGCACAATTAATGATGAAGCATCAAGCATGGCTACTAAAAGAATGCCTCAAATAGAAACTTCTACACAAACTGTATGTCTAAAGGCTTGTAAAGAGAAGAACTCTTCAGTTAGGATAGAAGATGCTGACATTAACTTACTAGTTAATTAACTTACTAGTTACTAAAACTTTATAATTACATGCTTCCTAAATTGGTGTAAAAATGCATAATTAATGTCCATTCACAGAACTGCAGTAACTCAACTCAAAACACAAAGCTTCTAAAAGACCTCTCTGCAAAGATGAGCCAGTATAAAAAAAAATCCAAACATTAAATGAATTAAAAAGCATATTATTACTTATTGCAACAATCCTAGGAGTCTGTACACACATACAAAATGTACCTAGTTGGGTCAGGGTAACATTAGTGCTCTCAATGAAAAACAGTTATGAAATTTCATCTAAAAAGAGAGTATTTTCAATTCTTATAATTCAACTTTTCAAAGGATTAATCGAACTTGGAGTAAGTGCAGAGACACCACTTGAAATCACTGAGAGATTATAAAGTCTAAAAGTGCTTTCAGGATTTTTTTTCTTGTATGAACAGAAGTACACACAACAATTTTCACAAATCCGATGGAATCTACAAGCTATCCTGATATGCTAAAAAAAAGACACAACATAATCAAATTATTATTAGAGAAAGATTACTTTAGTCATCAGTTCCATTTTAATAACAAGTACTAGGCAGGACAGTACCAGAATCCTTAACAAATCAGTGAGTCAATATGCACCACAGGAGCTGAACTGAAGCTTGCTGTGCTATTTTTCATTGCAAATAGAACAAATACTCTTGCCAGAGCTACATCACAGTCACTGCTTAAGACAGCAGTAAGGAAGCCACACTTATGTGCAAAAAAGGAGCTATAACAGGTAAGGCAAACCTAGACTGAGTTAGTGTCTATACAATTAGAGCACATTGTGTCACAGAAAGCAAACTGCCTTCAAGCAATTTAATATTACACATTACTCTTTTTAACAAGTACTCAAAATGGTACTCAACACACAGTTTCAAAACACTGTCTTCCCTGCCAGGGACATCAGGAGTCACAGACTATTCTAAAGAGGCCAGGACTAGAGTGCCCACAGCTTTAATGAAGCAGTGGACATCACTGAAGAGATCCAGGACACAGAACTTCTCTGGACACTAGCTAAGTGCTGAACTCAGAGTAGGAAGAAAGTTTTCACTTAGAAATCCACTGATTTGGATCTTCAATGATGGACTAGTCCAGAAAGGTTTTACCATCTCATATCCTTTAAGAGTGTCAGCAGAAGGCTTTACAATTAAACATCCTTCTAGAAAGCAAAACAGTCACTTAATCCAGTCACTTAATTCCATATTCTTGGAACTGAACAGGAAGACAGAGTGGAACCCAGAGAAATGCTGCATCTCCAGTAACATGCTGAAGATTTGCAGTGCTAGCTATGGTCCTAAAAAGAAATCAAGTCTTAAATTCAATCCATTAATCTATACTGTAGCATAAACTCACATACAATAACACTAGTAAAACCTTCCCCACTTCCATGAGGTTACACAATAAAAAGCTGAGTGATATCTAGTTAGAATTATTATGTACTTGTTTCCATGCGAGCTGTAATTTTGCACCCTCCACTTAATCCCATTTTTACTTCCATTCAGGATGCTTAATGGTCTTATCCTCAAAAAAAGAAGTCTTGAAGTTTACTGTAATATTTTCATAGTAAAAGGAGAAACATCACAAATAAGCATATGATAACTGTAATATAATTCCCAGTTCATTCTTTTTGCATTATACGGAGGAAAACAGCCCTCCCACAAGACAGCTAGAAGGTGCTGCATAACATACAGAAGTATGGCAGGACACTAGAGACAAACTCTCTCACAATTACTCCCCATAAAGCAAGAAGTAGAATCATTAATTTAAAAATAAGAATAACAAATCTTCAAAGCTATAAGAAAATACTAACAACAATTCCCAGAAAGTGTTTCTCCCAGTGTTGCCACATGGCTGTTGCTTGCTCCAACAGCTTCACTTGCAGTGCTCAGTCCATCTCTGAAGTCAAACCCCAGGAAAAACAAGTTGAAGAGTTTGTGCCACTTTCTAAGGACACTGATAGAGCAGTCCTTTGTCTTCATGTGCTGAAACCAGGTGCAGCACTTGGAGATTCCTGCAGAGATGAAGTGCAGTTTCTCCAGGATGAAGGTCATCATAGCCACATTTCCTTCAACTTGCTATCAGAAGCATAAATCTAAAAAGATCAATTATTCTATTCACCTCTCACTCCCAGGAACCCAAATGACCCCTCTTGAAAAACCTTTCACCAGGAATGCTTTCTGCAGTTGCAAGACTGTTCCAAGTCTGAGAGGTTTTAAAGGATTGCAGTGAGACCACTACTACTACCCCTGACAGAACAGTGAAAGGCTTCTCGCACCTCACAGACAACACCATGCTGGAATTGGTATCAGAACCCGACCCAACAACTGTCTGTGCAAACTGCACAACCTATCAGGCAAGATTGCAATGGGATGTACATTGGTGCACAGAAAGCAGTTTTGGAAACACAGTATTTACTTCTCCATGCACTTTTTTCTTCAAGTATCTTGACACATCAGCTGAAGGCCACCAAGGAAAGTTTGGACAGGAAGAAAAGTACTGCCCAAGTCAAGAGGATGAGAGTTTCTCCACAAATAATATGAAGCTACACATGACACAGAATTATAAAAGTTGGCTGTACATAATGGAGAAAAAAAGCTAACAAATCCCCTTGGAAACAAGCTCACTGCATAGGTGCACAATTACAAAAATCTTGCATTTATGAATGTTCCACTGCAGTCCACACTGATCAGCATTGCACCAACACAGTTAGGGAGAGTACGCAGCTGAGGGCAACAACAAGAGGTAACACATCAACTCAGAAACAAACAGGGAAGGGAAAGGCCAAGACACCGTAGCATCCACAAAATCAAGAGGAAACAGAGGCACTAGTCACAATCATCACTTCTGAAGAAGAAAGAAAGGAAATATCCAGAAATACTACCACCGTGAAGACAAGCCTCCCTCTACATGCAGGAACACCAGTGCACAGAGACCAGTGTTGTTGCTGTCAGTCCTGTGGAAGTAAGGCAGTCTGTTTATCTCTGGGGACCAGGATAACATTTCTGCCTGATGGAGGATCTCTAGATGACTTAAGAGACGTGACTGTCATCTGCACTACACCTGAACTTTGAGAGGGCCAAGAGTGAACTAAGAACTGGGCAAGCTGGTACTGTGCAATGATTCTGTAAGCTTTTAATTGCACTTAAAATCTTGAGAAATAATATTTCAACAGTGTTTGTTCTCAAGTCAAAATGTACTCCCATCCTCTGTTTCTGGTCTCCATTGCATACAGGTTTTGAAGCAGACAAACAAAACTAGAGCTTCCTCAGGTGCACTACATCAAGCAATCTGAGACAAGCTCTGCCTGAAAGCTGAAACTTGTCTCTGCTATTCTCTGCAACATGAGACCAGTTCTGCTGTTTTATTGAGCAGAACAATGAACCTTGGGCAATTTTAAGAAGAGCAGAGAAAACAAGAAGGAATGTGAGACAAAGACATTCTGCAATATTCCAAACTATTAGGTTACAAAGTCTGGTACCAATAAACTTGATCTTAACCTGTTACTTCAGAGAATGGCCCATCCCCACTCACCTAACAGATCTACTCAAGTCACAGCAATAGAAGAATCGACGTTGTTTTAAAACTTACATGTTTATACCTTACTCAGAGTGGAGAGTGGGTGTTTTCCCTTGAAATTAAGCAAAACTAGCACATTCCTTTCTGGAGAACCAAAAAAAAAAAAAAAGAAAAAAAAAAGAAAAAATGACACTATGCAATAGAAACTGCACAACTATTATTTGTTAGATACTGAAGAAAATGCATATGTTATACTGTTTATCTGCTATATGGAGTTGTACTTTGTTAATGGTTACAGCAACTTAGAACTATTTGTGAAGGGAAGTTAAAGTATTCTACAGTCCTTGAAATGTGAAAAACCATTAGCACCTAGTAAGTATCAGGTCACTAAACAAGAGCACCATTTAAGCAGGTCAGAGTACTAGCTTACAACCTTAAAATGGAATTTAAAACCGTTAACATCCCAAGGATATTTTTCTTAGGCAAATGAAAGAATACAGAGCAAAAATAAAACACACACACAGTTCTGAACTCATGTGAAAGAAAAGAAAATGCAATTTATGTTGCACTGAACTCTAGGATAACAATCAAGGTAAGTGGGCTGATAACTGCTAATTCTCTAGAATATTAGATGCTTAAGCGTAAGACCACCCGACCTGAAAAAAAATTGAAAATTTGAAAAAATATTTGAAAAAAATTCAAGTTCTCGCAAGGCTGCTGATCCCATTCTAGAAGGCCTGGAAGCCAAACTTTACACAGCCAAACACGACAGAGACCTCTGAAGTACAAGCTAAGTGGAATACAGTATGTGGAAAGTCAGAAGCATAAAATGAAAAAAAAGACACGATAGGAAACTGTCATTTACCATCATGAAAATAGAAGATGGAAGACTATCCCACTGAAATTATCATTTGCATATAGGAAGTTGAAATAAATATAAAAGTCCAGACATCTGAGATTAATGATGCAGACTCACACTAGTCTGAACTGGAAAATGCTCCACATTAAGATCCCTTTGCATTCAGCAGCAGCAGCCCTTTTTCTCTTACAGAGGCAATTTTGCTATGAAGTTTATCACTATTGTAAGCTGAATCACTGTGAAGTCACCAAGATTCAAACCAGAGGCACCTCCACGGTTAGATGGAGCTTAATGTGTAATAACAATATATGTCACACAATAGCAAAAAAAAACCCCAAACAAAATGTAATTAGACAAGATGCTAATGAAGAAAATTGCTACAGATAATCTAATGTTGAACAGAGTTGAAACAATCAGATATCTAAAGACTGTGCATACCTTTTCAAACAAGAAATTATATCTAAGTACAAGATATGAATCAGCTTCAGTTTTCTCTCTCATCAGTAATGAATGCAAACACTTCAGAAAAAAATACACTATTCAGTCACAGGTGCCTTGGACCCAGCATCAGGAGTAACAGAACACAGATTAATTTATCAACAAAAAAGGAGAAACTGACAACTTACACGTTGAGGGAAGGTATTTACATATTCATTTATGCAGACATTAACCAGGACACTTAAGAATTATCTTCAAAATTATTCTTTCCCAGGTAAAGCTTTTATAACCACCTGCCCAAGCCAGCATAAAAAATTTACAGATGTCAAGAAAAATGAGAAGAGGAAACGGTCACAATAGATCACAAAACACAAACCCAAATAAACTGCGTGTAATGTGAGCCCTTGACAAACCAGGTCATCTGCCTACCTACAGACTGAGTCAGAAGCAAAGAAATCTTAGTAGAACTTGCACCTCATCATTGGGATTTTGTGGGGGGGAGGAGACAGAATGCATGTTTACCATAAGACACCAAATTATGCAATGATGGGGATACAACAAATATTTACATGAAGAATATACTGGCAAAATGCATGTTCAGATACCCAGGCCTTCTCATATAGTTAAGCAATTCAGGCAAGTGTTCTTTGAACTGCCTTCTGAATAAAATCCTAACATGTATTAACATGGCATGTAAGACTCCTAATTCTTTTGTGGAATTGAGCATGAGCTTTTAAACCATCACATTTAGAATGCACTGGATCAAAGCTAAGAAACAGGCTGACAATGAATGACTACTGTTCCTCATTTATATTAGACATTTCACAGAACAGCACTGAAACAATGAGAGCAAAATGATCAGTTGTACCAGATCCTTGTACAGATCGTTTTAGCCAGGTTTGTTAGATTCAAAGCCTGGAGGGAAGAAAACAAACAAACAAAAACCCCACCCCAACAAAAACAAACAAATAAAAACTCACAAACACAACCCATGAAAGATCAATAGGCATCCTTCGTCTTCAGAATCAAAGCTACCAAGAGATAAATAACAATAAATTCCTAGACTACAAAGTATTTTTAGAAAGTATTGATTGTGTAAAGAGTAAAATCCAGAGATTTAAGTTGCATTAAAGATGATTCATAAACCTAAAATAATCTTTATAGTTCCCACAGCAATCCAAGAACATATATATTTTAGTGTTCAAAAGAGAAAGTAGAAGCAAAAGCAATCCAAGCTTTGAAATATTCAACTAGTACCTCCTGATCCCTAAACAATAGCTAGAATTAGTACACAAGTAAAAAAAACCCAAAACAAAACTGTGTATTACTGAAAATATAATTTTAAAAGTATCTTTAAAGTCCATAATATTTCCTTTAAAAAAAAAAAAAAAAAACCAAAAAAAAACCCCTCTACAGGTGCCAGATGTACCTCCACAGTGAACGCTGAATACACTATTCAGTGCATGATTCATCACGTTTTTTAGTTATAGGAATTTTCACAATTCCCTAGAATGTAACATGAACCTTCCAGTTTACAAATAAATCCATTCTCATTTAAGTTCTCGTTCAAGAAGGTATAACTAAGAATTTGCTTTATTAAACCCTTCAGATAATCCATGTATTTATTTTTTTAAGCCTTTTATAGTTTCATACTGAATTACAAGTCTGATGCAAGGCAAAGTTCCAAATTCTTCTGCCTCTGGAGTTCTGCAGTCCATTCCTACACTGACTCCTGGCTATACATGCCTTTTCCTATGCACATTCCAGTAAGGCAAACTGCAACCTAAAGCAAGTTCTTTAGTCCAAAGCTCGTGATAACATTAAAACAAATTCAGTATCCTCTGCAAGACAGACTTGCTAAGAGGAAAAGAACAACATCGTAAGGCAAATCAAACAAGGTATCTAGAGCCCCCTGCCCACAGTCACAGAATGGCTCAAGTTTCCTTCAAGATCCCAGTTTTGGGCATCTCTGCCTCTCCCTGGGCAGAGCAGGGAGTGTACATGCAAGCCACAAGCTGGGCAACTTCCTGTGTAGTCACTCACACACACTCAAGGTATAGGATCCTTTGATGCTTATTTTTTCCAAAAACAAGAGATATGACAGAAGCCAAGAGGAGGTGGGGAGGAAATCTCACTCTTAACTGTTCTATTTCCTTCTTATCTTCTGACATCCCAAGACTTTCCTTCTCTTTCCATATCCTTCATTACCACATAAAATTTTCCCTCTGACAGGCTTTTCATGTGCCATTGTTCAGTTCCACAGCATTACCAAGCAACAGAAATGTTAAGATGCAAAAATGTTCTTTTTTTCACTGTAAATAATATATAATTTCTTAGGTCTGCAAAAAGATCAGAAGTTGCATTAACTCTGAAAGTTAGCCTTCAAAAAAATAAAGCCTTTCCCTTTACAAGATTCCAGAAATAGATGCTAGAGAAAATTTCATTTTTGTATTATTTTCACTGGAGAGTTTCAGTGAGAATCAGAGACAGTCACCACTTCCTACTATTTCAACTTTGGCATATTTTTGCTTCTACTTCCTGAAAAGAGATTCCACTTTCCCCAAAAACTCATTTAGCTTCCCAAAGTGAGAAAAGAAAGACAGTAACTACTTTGAAGTGGCTGAATTGTGAGGCTTCTATCAAGAAAGAAATGGTTTGGTGTTAGGAAAAGAAAAAAACTTGCTAAATATATTGGGAGAAAATAATTATTAAATGAAATGTGTCCTAAAAGTCACTGTTGTGTCTAATCTGCAAAATATCCAGCTGAAGGAACAACCATTGAAGCATGTGCATGCTTACAGTTTCCCCAGCAGCAGAGGGGCATTCCAACTGTTTTCACCATCCAAAAAAAAATAGTGTATATATATATATATGTATGTATATATATACACACACACACACAGAGCAGCGTCCAGTATTTGTAATAGAGCACATCACATGGCATGGCACAGAGGCACTCAAATGTTACACCCCACAGTTCCTTCCCTACCACAGGCACAATCTACATGCCTATCAAGTGATGTTTTTCCAGCAATTACTTTTTGGTCATGCAACAGAGGAATTTCAGGGCTCTAAGACTATGAGATATAGAGCTAAAATTAAACTTGACACTACATATCAAAGCCAGCACTGTAATTTCAAAGTCAAAGTTTGAAAGAAGTCAAACCATGGTATGACAGGGTTAAAAATCAGCTGGTCTGTGTAGAAACAGCACTGCATATGCTCTAACGTAACGTGTTTTCAGATGCCTCCATACTTGCTTGGAGGTAACAACAATCACCTGTTTCATTCTTTAAGATACTCATTTCACGTTAAATTCAAGTTCTAAAGTATGTTCACTTACTCACTGGACCATAATCAATGCCTGTTCTTAACTCATTTAATATTTTTAGAGCAATCCCAAGACCAAATAATTACAAAAGCCAAGTATAAACTGTGGGTTTACCTGCATTCAGTTTATTTGAATTAGTGAGTTTGTTACCATAGGGTTCAAGTAACAACTTCCACAATATGAAAATAAGATACTCCCTTCTCAAAGAAGCTACTATTTCTTCTACAATAGCACATTCTTTCAAAGCACTCTGGAGATTGACCTCTTTTTCATCAGCCAACTGACAGCTACTTTCGATACGTAATTCTAAATGATTCAATCAGTCACACAGCCAGCACCATCAGAGAAAGAACGCAGAAATGAGGGGAACACTAGAATCTAAACAAAATGTACATTAAAGGATATTCATGATATAGAACATATTTAGGAATGACAAAGATCCGCTGGCTCCAAATTCTAGTTCTTGCATGTCCTCTCACCCTCTTTCCCAAAATGAAGCAAAATTAAATAATCATACTGCACACTTTAAAGCTGTGGTGGGTTGACCCTAGCCAGCAGCTAAGCATCCACACACCCAAACCGAGTACAAAAACCAGCCCTTAAACATCCAAAGTATCCTATAGATTTATATATTTCTGTATCAACAGAAGCTGACTGCAACTTTTCTCCTCAAATTATTGCATCTCTGTGCATCGTATAGAGAGACAAGTTCTGAAACAGTATCTCCATACGTCTTGCATAGCGATGACACTATTGACACCTTCAGGAGTAGGAGTCTCCCAGGAGTACATGACAGAGCAACTCCCTCCTCCACCCCAGTAGTCCAGAAATAGACAAGTCATTGCTAGAAAGCATTTTTCAGAAAGCAGAGTTTTCTAAACATTTATTTAGGAGAAGAGGACAAGGAGGGGACAAGCAACTTACTCCTAACTAAGCTGAATTTCAGAAGCTTCAAAAGACAAACAAGGTCGAGAATTTTTAAAATAAAAGTGAGAATTGGTACTTCATGGATCTATAAAGCTTTATGATCAGGATTAAAATCAAAGTTGCTTATTATGCTATATTAGACAGCTCTTTGACTAGTTAATACAAATGTGTTTTTTCATCAAACTATCTTTAAGGAACTATCCCTCAGGGGTATATGTTTTCAACTTTTATAAAAGAAATCTACATATGGCTATGTAAATATATTGAATAAACGCGTCCCACTTCCTTTCCCCTTACCTTTTCCTCCCGCACACTCAAATCTAGCAACACCCACCGAGACAACTATGCGTTCCACCAGCTCTTTTGCTTCTTCTTGGAAGAAGGAAACTACAGTCCCTTTGGTTTCTGTAGCTATCAGGAAGACCGCCTTTTTTTTTTTTTTTTTTTTCTTTTTCTTCCCCCCTCCTTTCCCCCCCCCCAACCCCNACCCCCTTTTTTTTTTTTTTTTTTCCCTTTTCTTCCCTCCTCCCTTTCCCCCCTCCAAGCCGCAGTGATCGCTGCGTTCCTCTGGGGCAGCTCCCCCGAGCCCAGGACCGAGGGCCAGCGGGGCGGGAGGCAGAACGCGGCCGAGGAGATCAAGCAGCACCGCCTGCCTCTCACATCGGCCCGTTCGAGAATGGCAGCTCGGGCACAGGAGCGGGCAGGTCTCGCAAACTTTTGCAGTGAACAGCATCATACGCTTACTCCTACTTCATCATGGAGGAAAAGATGATGACAGAAAAGGCATGAAGGACACGGGTTAACAGCACCTTCATTGTTAATCAATACGGGGAATATACATGCTGATTATGTTTTACACGCACTTCTAAATTAACAGTAAAATCTAGATTTACTGCAGTGTTCAAGTTGCCTGGAAACTTCTGAGAAGCAGAGAGTCCCTATTAAAAAGAAATAAATCTCTTCCTCAACACAACAACATACAACGGAGCATTTCTGTCGTATCTTTAAACGTCATATATTTTTCACATGTTGAACTACTTCTCCAGAGGGTCGTCAAGTAACTATCGAGCTACAAGAAGATTCATAGACTGAAAACGCAGATAACTCTGCGATTACATTGGCACATTCCCCTCCCTATAATTCCGGCATTTCACCGAGGTCAGAAAAAAGCTGTCACATAAAACGACATCATTTAGGACTGGAACAAACGGCCCCCCCAACGGATCCACAGAAGTCCGTCAAACACACAATTTTTAAAAAATGTTTAAAAGAGAGCACGGCTAACCTTCATCTTTCAAAAGCGTCAAATACCACCGGGAAGTGGGAGCCAGGCACGGAGCATAAGTCGAAGTAAAATACTTTTTTCAGAAATAAGAGAAGGCCCCCTCCCCGCCCCCATCTTACACGCTCCTGCCCTTATCTTCCAGCTCATCTTCCTTTTTTCCCCCCACCGAGATTTCCCTGCCGGTCCCAACCAACTCTCTCGGAGCTCCCCGCTCAGCAGTGCTTTCCCCAGCCCGGGCCGCCCGGGCCCCTCCGCCCCGCGCGCCCCGGGCCCGCCCGCTCACCGTTCCTCAGCTCGTGCTTCACCGTGAGCAGCGGCAGCGCCCCCTCCCCCCCGGGGACCCC
>VZRZ01004359.1:1154131-1232959 GCA_013398175.1 Climacteris rufus | reverse complement strand
CACACACACACACACAGCTGCACACACAGAGCCAGCAGCACACACAGACCACCCTGCTGTCAGCCCCCCACACACTCACACCTGCACACACAGACCCTGCTGCCACAGCCTCACACAAGCACATCCCCCTGCACACACCCTGTGGCACAAGCACATTCCCTGCACAGGGACTGACACACACACACATGTGTTGCATTCCCTGTACAGTGCTCATATCTCCCTCACACACACTCTCCCCACTCACCCCATCCCTGCACAGACCATGACAAACACACACACGCTGTGCACACAGAGAACCATGTCCATCACCACCACCTACACATCCAGCCAGCCTCCATGGGCACACACTCAGACATCCACACCTCAGTTTGCAGCTGCACACACACCCTCTCTGCAGGTACCTTTTCCCTTTTGCTAAATCCAGCTGTTTTCATGCACCCAGGGATCTCTTCCCTTCTTATCTCAGGCTTTAAGCACTAAATATCTTCATTTTCTTTCCCCAGGACATCTCCCATGTGCTCGCCAGCGCCTTTGGGGACTTGTACACTGGAGATGTTTCCGAGGTGGACATGGCAACAAATTGGATTGAGGCCCAAGGAGGAGACAACGTTTGTCAAGAGAGTTTTAGAGATGAGCTAGAGAAGGTATAAGCCCAAACAAAGTCAGAGTTTGCAGCTCTTGAATTGCTACTTTGTAATTTTAGTAGCAAAGAAAGAGGAGGGTGTTGATCCTGAAATCGACATTTTAAAGGAAATTTACTTGAGCACAGTCTCCCACAAAACCTTTCATGTAAGCTAATATTCACATATTCCTTCATGATATTCTCATTTCTAGAAGGCTTTCCAGACACAGAATATAACCAGTAAAACCAGTAACCCTTTAAATGCCTATTGTACTGGCTCAGAACTTCTCCCTGTACCTGCTGATCAGTGTCCCAGGCTTCCTATCTTGTCATCCAATATTCCTATCTTGTCATCAATAGTTTCTGTCAGTGTATAAAAGTAGATGGTTTGAGCAACAGGTATTTCTCTCTGTTTTGTGTCATCATGGAATTACAGTGTTTTAGCAGGCCAGTTTATGCTTGTAAAGTAGTGATGTTTTGCCAGTCTATCTCTGTTTACCTCTCAAAGACAAATAGAAAATATTTACCTGTAACAGCTCAAATTTCTCTCTGTTCACCCATGCCCCTGGCAGCTTGTTGCTGAGTACAAGAGCCGACTGTCAGAAGCTGACAGAGCAGAAGAGGAGATCACTCAGGCCCAGGCCCGAGCCAAAGCTGAAGATGAAAGGGTTCTGAACCTGATGAAGGCTGATGCAGGGGAAGATTTCCACAAAATGGGGCTGCCACCAGGTGAGCATTCTGGAATGTTGCTCCCCAGGACATGCTTATGGTACATGGAGACCAATTTTGGGGTGGCTTTACAACAACAGAGCAACTCTGAAGGATTTTGAGAAACTAAACAACCAGGTCATTTTCAAAGTATTCAATTTGCAATTGATGGGTTACCACCTAAATATTACAAGTATACACACCTTGATATATAACAGCAACAAACAGAGATTAAAAGTTTCTTCCATGAGTGCTTAGCTGGGTTTGAACTGAATGTAGAATCGTGGAGATGCAAGTCTTGGGATTAAAATACCAGACTATGTCTCTATAAAAAAAAATACTACCTGACAGAGATGAGTTGTAAAAACAACATTACTTTGGATTGATCAAGATAGTGTGCTTTAAGGGGCTAATATTTTGCTCTTTTGATTGTCTTTTGTTTTTTTGTTGGCTTTACTGTTGCAGTGGCATCCTCTTTTCAGTGGATTGTGGATAATGAACTTCTCAGAAAAAATAATTTGATCTGCCCTGATGATTACATCACTGAGAAATTACCTCTTGCTAAAGCACCAAAAGGTAATTTTTAAAGCAGAAAGTAATTTAGACTTTTTTAGAACACTCTGTAATTTAATGTAGCAGATCTGAGTATATTTTTATACTTTTCTGCCAAAGCAGAAGGGACTCTAGGAATTTAAGCATAAAATTCCACTAAGGGCACATTCTCAAAGTATAAATGATAAATTCAAAATGACTGAGTTTAAATGTGCTTAAAGATGATATGAAATGGTTGTTGCACATTTGTTTACAGTTCTTTCCATCTCACACAAAAACTGTGTCAGGGAGTGTTCTATCCCTAGCCAGTTTCATTAGCACAAAAGCTGCAACTACATCTTGTATACACAGAGTGGTTACATTAAAGTAAAAACAATTTTCAGGGAAATAAAAATGTATTCTTTAATTAGGGTTTAAATTTTTCCAGTTCTGGAAGTGTATCAGTTTTATTTGAAGATCAGTTAGAAAAATCTTTTGAACAATGTCAAGACTTCTTTGCTTCTTTTATTTATGTGGGAGCCAAGATGAAAGGTTTTAGGATCATGGAAATGAATTTTTTCAGCCAAGCCAAAATGAACATTTCAGAGTAATTGACTTAGTCACAGATTTCAAGATTTGGTGTTTGTTTTTTTCCATTGTAATTCCAAACAAAGTGAAAAATCTCACATCTTAAAGTTTCCTCTGAGGTGGCAATTTTGCTGTCTAGCCACAGGAACATGGGAGTAGATGCTACATCCTGGTTTTGTCAATTTTCTTACTGTCACAAATCCATCACACAGAACTTTTTTTAAACTTTATAAGATTAACAGAACTTTTTGAGAGTAATGTAACTGTCTTTGTATAGAACCTGTTTAATTAGTGCTTGTAAAAGCTTTCTTATTAAAGCACTAAGCTTGTACAATGTCAGTTTTAAATGTAAATTAAATTCTAGAGGATTTTTGCCATCAACATAACTTAAAATAACCTCATATATCTACACTAAGACTAAATGGTTATCCTTCATGTTTTCTTCTTACAGAATGAATTTTTTTTCTTTGAATTGCAGGAAAATCAGAACCTGGATACCTGAAAGGGACACATAAACAACGAGCTTTTTCACTGGACCAGACTATCTACCTGCCTGGCAGTGTGACAAGCAAATCTTCAACTCTGCCCTCAACTCCAGACTCCAGCCACAAGGCTAAAAAGGTGAGCAAAGTACATTTTACAAGTTTGTTTCAGTCTGTCAGATCTGCAAGGCCTGTTGCTGTTCATATCAACCCATTGTTGATTTGGCTCCAGGACTTAAATTTATTTACTCTGTTAAAAAAAGTGAAACACTGTATTTTATATATGAAATTTATATGAATTTCTAGTGCATTATGGCTTTAATTAGACATGTGCAGCTCCCTTTGTCATCATCCTCAAAATCACTGTGTTTAATGTTGCACCATGTTCTCTTGTTTTTCATAGAAAATTAAAGCCTCACAGAAAGCAGTCTGGAAAGGGAGGAAGTCCCAAGCAGAGGAAGTGAGTGAGTACCTTGCCAGACTTGAAAAAAGACAGAATTACTTGAAGAACCCACGTTTTTTCCCACCAAATACTTCACATGGAGGCAAATCTCTTGTAGTTTCTCAAGAAAAAGTGGAACAAACCACAGCCAGAAGAGCAGCAGAAGATACCAAAGGGTATGGAGTATGTAGAGTTTCTGGATTCTGAGCTGCAGCACACAGAGCTCCACTACAGAATTTACCTGTAGATATTTTGAGCTAAATTTCTTAGATAGTCTCTTAATAACCAAGTATGTCTGCAGTACATTCTGTTTTTGCCAAAGGATACATTTTGCAATTTTTCATTTTATCAGCATTTCTAGAACTAGGCAGTAAGATAACATGTAATTTTTTTTATCTTTCAGTGATACCTCATTTGTTCCTGTGTTTCTTGCCAAGCCACCTTCTGTCCTCTTTTCTTATGATGAAGTTGGACAGGTTTATGAGGTGAGAACATTCTTTGTAGAGAGTTAATTCTGCCTCCCCTGAAGCATTTCTGTCCTATCAGGATCTACATATTTCACCCAATCTTTTGCCTTTCTGAATTTTAGCAAAAGCCTGAGTTTCTTCTTTATATTGAATTTATGACCCTTTAACTTCCTTGAAGGTGCTCCTTCACACAAACCAGTGAAGACTAAATGGGCCCTTCTCAGTCTCTGCTTTATTTTGGTAATATCTGATTCAGCCTCTATTAAATAAACTGGGATTTTAGGGTTGGTTGTGATGATGAAGTAGTTACTACCAGCAGTACTGCTAGTACTAGGCAATTGCAAATATTTTAGTGAGTGATGATGAATACAATGGAGCATTTTCTTTTCTTTTTAAATGAAGATGACTGTAGAGCTACAGAACATCACTTCAACAAGTCAGCACGTAAGAATTATCCCCCCCTCTAATTCAGCATTTTTCATTTGGCCAGGTAAGGGTTCTTTTTCTGTCTTTAATATTTTAACACATAAAAAAATCTAATTTATCTGCTTAAACAAAGCCTTTTCAGAGATGTTCTGTTTGGTTCTGTTATCCATAGTGCTCAGTTCTTTAGAAGTGAAAGATAACTTAAGATCATTCACATGTAACTCATAAGCAGATTGACATGGTCTAATGAGGAATTCAAGAAGACTGATTAAATTAAAGTGTTTGATGTTAGGCTGAATTGTATCCATGGAATACCTAGATCTGGTCTTATCCAAAATTAACCTAGGAACAGATGTAGTTCCCACTGAAGAAATTAGGGGGAGAGGGCAAGAAATAGCACACTTCAGTTGCAGTAAGGAAGGAGAGGTTAGAGGAAAGTTAAGAAAATTGTCTTTTCAGTGGGATAGCCAGGCACTGGGATAGATTGTCTAAGGAGATTGTATAATCCCAGAACTGCAGGAATATTTAGAAAAAGTTAGTTGCCTCCATGTAAGCCCTTTTGTCCTGTGGTAAAGCAAAACTGGGTAATGTCTCTCCTCACTGTTTTCTGTGTTATGAGAAGCATATTTCAGACAAAACAATCCTTGAGTTCCCTGGAACTTGTGCACATTCACAGATTGCACTGCCAGGCCTCTTGTGCTCATCCCTTTTTATCAGCTTGATTTAGGCAATAAATGGGGGGAGTTTACAGGCACCTTTCCAGAGGGACATGTGGTCACAATACTAGTGCCAATTTGGGGAGGTTTAAACTTATTTTTTTAATTTCCTGTTTTGTTTTTTTCCTCCCCAAGGGAAATACCCAGGAAAGGGAGGAATGATTGCTCCTGGGATGGCATGCCAGTATACAGTCCAGTTTATTCCTGAATATCTGGAAGATTATGAAGATCATATATTAGTGGAGACTCAAGTATCAGAACCTTTTCTCATCCCAGTCCAAGCTAAAGTATCACTTCCAGTATTAACATGTCAGTAATGTCCAGATCACTTCCAGTATTAGCATGTCAGTGGTGTCCAAATCTTAATTTTCTCTAAAGTTAAGCAGACTTGGGTTATTTTATTTGACTGTCTTCAATTTTGTGTCCCAAAACAAATATGGAAAAAATTGGCAGTGCAGTTTCTGTATTTTGATATCTATCTCATTTTCACTCATCATGGATTTATTAGTTATTGAAATATAATCCTGTCAAAGTTTTCCTCAGTTATTTGTTCTTGCCACATTAAACTCTATTTTCTTTTTTCACTGTATTAGAGGAGTGAGTAGGAGCCACATTCTTAGGTTTGTATTTTGTTGATTCCTGAACTCCCATCTGTAATTACGAATTCTAAATATTATGGAATTATGATTTAATTAGAACTATTTGATTCTATAAATTAATATTCATGAAATGTGACATTAATTATCTATGGATATGGTATACCTGCACCTCTCAGATATCTGACCTCAATTATAACAAGCAAGATTGCTTTTGCAAAAATTTGCTTTGATTTTTTGTAAATACACCTTTCCTGTTATAGAGCTTTTTTTTTTTTAATAATCTTACATTTTATCATTCAATAATATTTAAGTGGGAGCATCTTTAAAATGTAAGATGGATGTAGAAATATACATCTCACTCTGTCCAACTTTCAAATGGAAAGAATTTGAAGGGGTTTAGGATTGCAAAACCTGGCATGTTCACATGCAGTAATGTCTGCACAGTTATTTAATCAGCAGCCTTTGCTGTCTCTGGGGTCTGATTTTCTGTTTTGCTCATTGCAGTGCCTGCCATTATAGACTGTGGTGCCTGCCTTGTTGGAGGAATAAACACAAGAGCAATTTTGTGCAGAAATGAGGGAGTTAGGACTGGGAAATTCTCTATAATGCCAAAGGAAGCCTGCTCACCTCCTCACTCTGGGGTGAGTGATTAGAAGGGAAATACTGGACACAGCATGGTGCAGGTGCCCTGCTGGGAAGGCCTTTTTAGCTCCTGGTGTATTAGCACAGAAATCATAAGGCCTTGCTGGAGACACCTGTATTGTGCCATTCCTTCAGAAATTCACTTTTATCCTCAAGACCAATGTCCCTGGATGGCTGTACCTTCTTCTTGTGCTCTGGCTTGCCTTTGGAAGAGGTTGTCTTGCTCAGGGGTGAGACACAGATCAGGGAATAACTGGCTTGAACTTTAAACTTGCCCTTAAAACAAATGGAAATCCAACCAGCTCTAGAGTTGCTTGAGGTAATTTGCTGTCCCTCCTCCCCAAAAATATCCCTTACTGACCTTGCTGCACCTGTAGACACAGCAATCCACTCCAGTCCTGCTCTGCCTTTAGCTTCCCATCACAAACCAGGGCCTAAATGAAAGGGACAAAGGAGATAAAATGGGACAGGTAGACTGACATTTTTGGACAAAGCTGATGGGCCAGGTTATCCCTCCTGAAAGTTTACAGTTCCAACTCCAAGTGAGTTTTAAGCATGGAGAGGCAGACAGAGCCCCTGTGCTCAGGCAGAGCTGTTCTCTCTCAACATGAATATTCGAGTTTCTGACACTGTCATTGGACTTTAGAGACTGCACTTTCCCTCCTGCTTTCACCAAGGTTAAAAACAGGGAGCATTTTTATTCCAATTAAGCCATATATAAGAGCCACAGTTTTCTGAGAAGTGTGAAAAAAAGGTATGGTAAGAAGTAAAACAATGATGTAGTGTACTGCCTGTTTCAGGTAACCCTGTATTTTAAACACAACAACTTGATGAATTTAATTTATTCATCTTCATCTTTTTTTCCTTTTTTTTTGTTGTAATACTTTAGGTGGCTGCCACTGCTGATTTTGTGATACAGGATCCTTTTGGGATCCAGCCTGCTGTCTTGGAGCTAGCTCCAGGGCAGAATGCAACAGTAGAGGTTAGTGCCAATTGCTACAGAAAATTTTTGTACTTTACCAAATACATTAACAAGCAAGATCATCTTAGAAAGTCTGGCTGGACCTTGCAAATTTGGGTTTGTGTGAGCAAGAAATGACACTGACTCTTTCTTGCAAGTGTAAGATTTAATTACTAATCACTGAAACTGTCCTTGAGTGAATATTGACAAACTGAATTGTGTTAGTTTGGGGAGAGAAATCACTTACAGACCTTGCTAATTCCCTTCTCTCTTTCAGGTAATGTTTTTCCCTTCTTTGCCAGAAGCCTCACAGCAAACATTCACCATTTTGTGTGACAATTGTCCAGTCAATGATGTTACAGTCACAGGTTTGTTTCTAGCACCTTCCAGGGCTCATACTTCTAACTCTGGAGATATTCAGATAATGTGAGTGGTGGTTGGTGGCCTGAAGTGATGGCAGCATTTTATGTCATTGGATTAAGCAAATACTGTGTCCCCTGATGGTGTTAAATGCTAAACATTTTTTGTTGTTATTACTGCTCCTTCCCAGTGCAGGAAAGACATTGGATTCAGAAAACATTGAACTCAACCCACAGTAGCCAAAAATCCAAATGTAAAATGGCACCAAGTAGAAAAGAAAACCATTTGCCAGGTGCAATTCATTCTTTTACTTTTCTATCAATAACATAACTTGACAAAATATGAAACATCAGCTGTGACAGGGCAGAGATGAACCACATTTGGCACATATTGGATGAGGGTGTTCAGGAGAGGTAGGCAGTCTTTGGATTAGCTGATGAAACCAGTCAAAATTCTTGTAAATGTAACTGAGTGCTGTAACATGAGGCTTGACTTTAGCCTATTGAATCACTTTATCACAGGCATTTACTTTGGATTGTTTTAATACTTCATTTGGCTGCTTCTTTTAATTTTAATTCTGGAAGCCACATTATCAACCCCTGTAAACAGCCTGCTCCCTTCAGTGAAATAATGCTGATGGAAGTGAGATGTGGCTGTGGCCCTGAAATCCCTGTCTGTGAAATTCATGAAGAGATGATCTCTATTGATGCATGCTGATAAACAAAGAACATCAGGAAAATACTGTACAATGAACACACTGGAGTTCTGAAACTTGAGGAAACACCAGCTACAACCAGTAATTGATGATATGAACTATGTTAATAGTCAGATGGCAAACAGTAATACCTAATTACCTCTTCAAGGGCTTGGGGAGTTGATTGCTCTGGAGCTTTTGTTCGTCACGGGAGGAGAAAGCAAACCTGAGCTGGGTGAAGTCACTGGTGTAAGAGCACAGCACCTGATCAGATTTGACCCCCAAAACCCTCACACCACTGAGGAGAAGCAACTGATTATAAGGAACTCCAGGTACACAGCTGCTGTCAGAGTCATGCTCTGCAATGGCACATAGTGGGAGGGATCTCATTTGTGGCACTCTGCTCTCTCAAGCTGCAGAAACCTTCATGCCCTTCATAAACTGTGCAGAATCTTTGCTGCTTTTTGTTGCATTGTGTGGTGATTAAGCTTCAAGAAATGTACATAGATCAAACATTATGGCAACCATTAGCCAAGGTCAGTATATTTGCTTCACTAGAGGTAAATCTACAAAAGGTTCATAAATATGGATGGCTGCAGGAAATACAGGGTGATCCAGGTGAGATTTATCTAACTTCACTTGTCTACTACATATATTTGTGCCACTGAGCTAAATACTCTTTTCCTTTCATAGTGCAGGGAATAGATGCTTCCAAGGATGCAATTCTGACTGTAGACATCTCCCAGAGAAAAGTCATAATACATCCTGGACTCCACTGAATCTTCACTGATTAAAATGGGAGCCCAGTGTCATTAATTCACATTAAAACTCTCACAGGATTGCTACTATTGAGTCCTAACAGACTGAAATATAAACTCAGCTGGAAGTCAAGGAATGTGTCCATATGGACAATTGCACCATACTGAACACAGTGGCATCCTGATTTTGTTCAAAGTCTGTCAGACATTGATAGAAATACACTCATGCATGATCAAAATCAGTCAGACATTGATAGAAATACACTCATGCATGATCAAAATCAGTCAGACATTGATAGAAATACACTCATGCATGATCAAAATCAGTCAGACATTGACAGAAATACACTCATGCATGATCAAAATCAGTCAGACATTGACAGAAATACACTCATGTATGATTGCAGCAGTGAGAGCCTGCAGACCATCCAAGCAGTGAGGAGGTCAGTGCTCACTGGTTTTTTAGGTACAATAATATAAATTGCTACTTGCTCCAGTGAATATCTGGCAGTTTGTTTTGTGGCCTGGAAATCACACATGCAGAATGCCAGAACAGGCTGATGTTTGGGTAAAGAAAGTGTGATTGGGTGAACTGGATATTGTAAACTGACAAAGGATGTGACTGTGCCAATTTCCACATTTTCTCTGTGCTATGATGACCACAGCAGTCCCTGCACATCTGCTGTCAGCTTTTGTATAAAACAGAGCTGGCCAGGCTGAGAGTGAACTCCACAGAAGGAGGAAAAAGAAACCTTTCTTCTGCTACAGAAAGTGATACAAGAAGTTGTAAATGTTTTGTCAGTGATATTTTAAAACTCCAGTGTCCTTCCCCCACTTACTAAGGCAGAATTTTTGAGGTCAGCATGAGCAAGATTCTCAAACCCATGAAGACATTCCTTGGAATACACTTCTGCTGAAGCAACCTAGTTAAGCAACCTTTTCTGGATGGCAAAGAGTATGGCAGAGCCATGGCCAATCATTTTAGCTGGAGCCATTGTGTTTGTTGACATGTTAAAGACCACATCTTGCACTTGGATTAAATTCAGAATGTGATGTAGGTCACCAGCAGTGAGCCTAGGCAAAGGTACTGATATCAGCAGGAATGATCCTGTTCATCTCAGGTCCTTGAAAGAGAAACTGTAGAGTTTTCTGAAAGCTGGATTACATGGCAGGTCAACTAAGGCAAGAATGCGTTAGACATTTTACACATTTATATCATTTTCTTTCACATATTAGCATGTTCTTGGTACAATTTATACACTCTGACTCTATGCTGCCTCATCAGCTTTGTGGCTCACAGACTGGTAAATCAAACCCCTGTGATTTGTAAAGAGAGGAATTTCCTACATGGAAAAAGGATCTGAACATTTTCTTAATATATTTTACTCAAAAATATCTGATTTTTTAATCACAGCTTTTTTGTTGTTTATCAACCTCTTTGCAGTCAAGTGGAACTTCCCTTCTTCTGGCAGATAACAAAGCCTAATCTGAAACCCTTAATACCAGAAGAAATCACAGACTTTACAAAGGTCAAATACAATGAAGACACAGAGTCAGCCTTCTCCCTAAATCCTGAGCAGGGAATTTTGCTTCCCTGTGCAGATCATGAGTTTATTCTCACTTACACTCCACAGGAGGTATGGCTCTTGATTCCTTCCTATCTACAAACTCCAGCTGTGTATTTTTATGCCAGTCATAAAATCCTTGCTGTGCAACTTTTCTAAATTAAATTTAATTAGCTGGTACTATGCTCTGATAAACAGTGTTCAAAATGTAAAAAAGTCACTAAAAGAAAACATGTTTTGACTGCAAAGTGGGAGACAGTTTCTGAGCTCATGTAATTTTTGGGACTGAGTGGACACAGTTAATTTTACACTGGATCTGTGGGCACATCTCAGAGCTGCAGCTGCACTGCTGCTGAGGTACCACCCTCACCCCTCTACCAGCTCCCCCACCAGCTCCTGACCCTTCCCCTCTCCTTTGGGGAGTTGCTCTGTATCTACTCCAGCCTAAATAAATTGGTTAGCAAACAGTGATTAATGAAACTGGTTCCATCTGTAGCTTTTTTGGCCTGGAATGATGTCCTGTGAAGAGCTGAGTGGTGAATTAAGGGGATAGTAGGGAGAGAAATGCTGGTGTGCAGCTGTGGGTAAAGAGGGGTGCAAGGATGGTGGAATGCAGCTGTCCCAGTGATTTTCTCTTCCTTTCTGTCCCTGTCAATAAGGAGCATGAGCTCACTGTATTTAAAGAAACTTGATCCAAACAAAGCCCAAGAGTGGGAATATCCCAAGCTGTGATGATTGACAGACATAAGAAACACTTCAAATACATATGGAAGAGAAATTAACTGGCTTTTAAAAAATAATGAGTTAATAGAGTATATATTGAATTTAAATAGACATTGAAATTAATCTCTATCTACAAACCAAGGAAGCTTTTGCAAAGCCCTTCAGATTTGAGGCCTGCTGCTGTATTTCCTTTCCCCCCCCTCCATTAGAATTCAGAAGGCATTCTCTTCCCATGAAGGAAAAGTTGTGTTTCTTACTCGAGATCAGATTGAGGGCCAATTAAGCTGAAGACCCTGGAGCAGTTAGAAGAAACTTCTAAATTAGTGCAGCAGTACTGAGCTTAATTTGGGGAGCCTTTGCAGATGCTTGTGTGTAGTATGCAATATACAAGGGAAATAATAACAGGCATGTCAAAAATGAGTATTTTTCTTGGAACTCTACACCATGAGATCAGAATCTGGCTTCATGTTTTGCAGTCAAACATGTTTTCTTTTAGTAACTGTAGAGTTTGAATATTGTTTATCAGAGCTTAGAACTCTGATGATGATCATTCATCCTTTACATGTAAACTACTTTTCCATCTCTTTTTTAATCCTCAGCATAACTGATTACTTGACATTTAAATTGTTTTCTCCTTCATGTGTGTAGCTGAAGAGTTATCACAGTGTGATTCAGATGGTACTGAGGGACATCCCAGAATCACCTTGGTAAGCTGAGAAACATTTCCCACTAAGAGATGTAGCCACAATTTATCTGTGCTATTACATTAAATTACTGGGATTTTTCTTCATTCTGGTGAGGATGGATTGACAAGTAGAAAGAATAATTTCTGTACAACTACTTGTGGTACAAAGAGCATCTCTGGTGCCCTCCCCATGCCTGGACACATGCCTGGCCCTTGCTTTTCCTCTCTTGGAAAAAGAGAATCCTGTCATTTTGTCTGCTTAGCTCTCAGGGTTTCCTGTTGTTAGTTTGTCACAGCACTCTGTGGCTCACATATTTGTTCATAGACAGACTGGGACAAGTGGAGTACCTTAAAGAATGATCAAGTTTTTAATTATCCCCAGGCTGAGCTAATTGCACATGGGCAGTCTGTGAGAGAATGTTGATGATTATCAGTTTTGATCTGGTGATTAAAAGACAGGATCCAATTTAACACAGGTTTAACATGCTTAGTGATTCTACCATATTTCCTCTCAAAGTCCAGTAAAAGAGGGGATACTTCAAAACATCCCACAACACAAAGTAGTGGATGTAATAGGACTGGAAATAGAAGTTAAAGGATCAACAGAACCATTTCATCTTCTTCTGGAACCATATGCCATTATTGTCCCTGGAGAAAACTTCATTGGTGCAAATCTCAAGAAAACATTTAAGGTTTGTGTGCTTTTGACTTCACTGTTGCCATGTGTTTTGTGTCACTAAATGTCATGGTTGTTATTAGAAGATATCAGACAGTTGGTGTTATTTTAGTTTTTCTGAAAGGTTTTTAAAGGAGGCCATGACTCCAGGAGGGTCTGCACTGAAATGCCCTGCCCAGCCTCCTCAGCCCCACACTGCAGCCAGCAGCCTTTGTTCCTTTTCCATCTCTCCAGTTTGATACCATAGAGTTTGACCCTCCCAAAAGCTTTCCTGGGTCACCAACCTGTTGCTTATGACTTTGTCACTCCTGTAGTGTAAAGGTTTTCCAGCTGGGAGGAATGGTCAATGGATGATTCAATTAGTTCATAGTGGAACAGTTCATACAAAGAACTACAGCAAGCACAGAAGAGCTACAAAAATCACATATGCTGCAATTTACTGGGCTTTATTCTTTCCTGCAGGTTCTGATAATTTCTCTTTGGCCATCTGGGGACAGAATGGTGCTGCCATTGCCCACTCACACAGTGTTCTCTTCACTTTGCATCAGGATCCTTTGGAACTTAGACCCACTTGGGAACAATAGGCCTGTTAGCAAGAGCTAGGCAGGAAAACATTTTCCAGTTAATGGTTTTCCCATTTTTTCTTAGAAATCCTGCTAATCAGCATCTGGTTTTTTGCTTTCTCTTTCTAGAACTTACTTTTTCAATTTAAGGCAGCCACTTCATACTTTGCAGTAATCCAGTATTGCTACACGTGTGATATAGGTAATTAAGCCACTTACTGATGATATAACAACATCCTTTGCAGTTTCCAATTGGTTTTTTTAGTCTTAAAAAGATAAGAATTTAAACTGTGCTTAGAGATATTTGTGCTTCAAAAAACAAAGTTATTTGCTGTAATTAAGGAATAATGTTTGACTAGATCTGAAGAGCAGCCCAAAGATTTCGAGAACTCACATCTCCCTCACAAACAAAGCCTTTGGCAAAAAAAAAAAAACTGCACTCAAAAGAGAGATTTGCAGTTAAAGTTTAGAAAGTCTGTTACATTTTTGAAAAATGGGGGGGAAAGTTTGAGAGTCTCAAATATGAAAATGTCCTTGGAATGAATGGTTAATGGATTTTCTTCAGGTTTGAGGAAACACCTTCCCCCACGTGAAGGAGACACTGTTAAATGAATGATGGCTCACAAAACCCAGCTTGCAGGGTATCAGTGCTCTCAGCACATTGACTTGTTGCTATGAAAGCTTTAAATGCATTAATTGTCTCATTGATTTTAATTGTTTCAGCTGTGGAACAACAGCAAATCACTGATCAAGTACACATGGGAGAAAGTCGTGGCCCGGGAGATTGTGGAAGTTGAACCTCGTACTGGTGTCATAGGTAAAGTTTCTGTGACTTGCAAACATCAATTAATGACAGAAATGACACTAATTGATGATACCAATTAATGACAGTCACAGAGAATAATGCAAACTGAAAAGTTACCTAATCCCCAGCCCACTGGAGCCAGCAGGAGACTTCATTTGGTTCCAGAAGATTCAATAACAGGCTTGCAGCAGGGGTTTTCTTCACAGAAACGTGAGAGAGTAGCCTGGTATTTTCTTTCCTAGATGTGAATAAATGCTGTGAATTTGTACTGACAATTTCTGCAAGCAAACCTGGGTCCATCATCCATCACCTGCAGTGTCACGTTGAGCCATGTCCAGAGCCAGTTGTGCTGCATGTTGAGGCTGCTTTTAAGGTAAGGAACAGCTCAGTGTGCAGGAGGATGAGCTGTGTGGCCTGGCCATATAAAGCTTTTTTGCTTCTCAAAGACTTTCTTGAGAAATCTGAAGCAGTTAAAAACAGGAGTTATTTTTGCTGTGGTAACTATTGAGTCAATGCTGATACTCCCATGACACACAGAATGTATCTGCATTAAAAAGTGCATTTGCTTTCTGATATTCTCTGTGAAATCAAATGTTAATCTTAGATAATAGATGCTTCTTAATGAGGCAGTTTTGGCAGAGGTGTCCATTCTCATGTCTGTTTCCTGCTGTCCTAGGGTCCCTTTCTTTGCATTGATGTTCCATCACTCTGGTTTGGTTTGACTAAGCAGGGTGAGAGTGTGTTAAGAACCTTTGAGATTAAAAATCTGTGTCAGCTGCCAGCACAGTGGAGGATGCAAGAAAGCCAGGTTTGTCTGGCTGAAAGGAATGAAGAGGTAAGTCACTGCTACAGCTGGCTGTATTCCCTCCTTAGCTTTTTTATTCCCTCTGCTTAGCAGTTATAATACTCATTCCAGCTATCAGGTGTTTTAATTTTTGTGACTACTTATAAAACTAGTCCTGCACAGTTTCACAAGTGCATGAGTTCTTTTGAGATTAAATGCTTTTTTACATTTTTTCTCTATTTCCATTTATTTCAAATCCCCTGCCAGCCTAATCCAAAGAGACAGAGAGTATTTCCTGCATGTCAGTGATTTCAGCTGCTGCTGATATCCATAAGAGGTTAAGGCTTTAGCAGAACTGAGACTGCTAAACACCCCTTCCACACACCCACATCAGCATCTCAGGCAAGAATCTGAGCCCCCACCCTTCATGATGCTCCTTCTGTTTCCACTCTCCCAACCCTCCTTCCTTGCCCTTCTGCCCAAGAACCTTTCCCCCTTGTGGCACCCTGCTGCTGAGGCTGAGTGCTTCTCCTGCACACTCCCTGCCAGTCCCTGCACAGCCAGCCCTGCTGTGCCCTTGCCTCTCACTGCCCTTCTCTCAGAAGCAAAGTGCTGCCTCCTGGAGCAGCCAGCTTTTCACAAAGCTGGCACTGTGCTTCCTGACATCAACCCACGTGGGACTCCAGGGCCAGAGAGAAAGGACATATCTGAGGGGAAATTAGCCACACAGAACCCCTAATTAGATTGTGTGGCTTCAGCATTTTACTCCTGATTTGTGCATGTCAAAAAAAATTGTGTTCTCTCTCCAGGTATCCCCCTTTACCATCCAGCCCTCAGCTGGAGAAATACCTCCCCTGGGCCTGTGCAGGGTGGCAGTTCAGTTCACATCCATGCAGTGCCAGCGTCTCCAGACAGTGCTGGAACTGGAGGTAGAAAATGGAGAAGGAAGGTAAGGAGGAAAAGAAGAATTTCATTTTGTTTTTCCTGAGATTCACGTGTGGTTTTCACTTTAGGTAGTTTTCTCTCCTACAACACAAATATGAACTCAGAGTGGGGTTGTGTAACCTATCAATGAACTATCAAATTTCTAATATTGCTAAATAAACGTAAACATCATTCTTCCCAGCATGCTGTTTTATGTCTAGCACGTTTCATTAACAATAACAATAGACCATCTGTGTGTTTATTTCCAGTCATCTTCCTGTTTTTGTTGAAGTTCAGACCCCCCAAGTGTGCCTGATACCTAGTCATCTAGTATTCACTGAAATTTATACTGGAGTTCCTGCTGAAGCAACCCCTAAACTTTTTAACCAGACACTGCTGCCAGCAAAATACTTATGGGGAAAGGTAAATGCTCTTCCAATGGATGAAGCACACAGCAGGGATGGAAATTGCAATTTCTGTAGAAACACAAATAATGACTATTCTTCAAGGTTTTTCTGAGCTATCATTTGAGGTCACTGGCTTGGGAGAAGAATTTCAGCTTTAGCTCAACGTTTATGAATACATTAACTACCAGTTCATGTCAATATATTTTTTTCTCTCTGTGAATCACCAGGAGAATGGGTGGGCAGATGTGGGGAGTTATGAGATGTAAAACTACCAGAGCATTTAAAAAAGTACCATGGCAGTTTAGAGGGTGCACTTTGTTTAGGAAGGCAAGGAAACAATGGTGCTTTTGAATGGTGCCTGAGTTGTGCTTAAATTTCACATTCTGACTGGGATTCAGCTTATGGAGTAGGAGCCCTAAATTTAATGTGAGTGTGTAAGTTGTGGTCTGAACTCTCTTTCCAGTCAATGGAAATTTGTCAGTGCCTGGATGACTCTGACATCCAGGGTTCAGCTCAGTTGCCTCTGGGAAAGCATCCAGTGCCATCCAAGATGTCCTGAGGTGCCCAAGGGATCCTAACAGAGCATGTGGGTGGTATAGGACCTATAGGAAAACACTTTGGAACATCTGGAGCCTAGGAAAAATATACCTACAGTATTTTTCCTGATATGTATGAGCAACTGAGTGGAAGCCCTGGATATTCCATGTACACTGGTCACTTAGGGAAGGTGCCAACAGCAGGGCTGTCTCTCCTCCACCTCTGGAGTGGAGAGAGCTGGGGCCCACCAGGGATCCTGCCCTGATATCCCATAGCTTGGCTTCACCCTGGAAAGGCTGGTGACTGGGAGAGGCTGGGTGACAGGGGCTCTGCTCCCAGCCCAGCAGCCTCAGCTGGGCACCTGAGGTTACTTCAGCTGAATGCAGGTAGGAGGTCCTTTCCACCCATGGGGAATTGTAAAGCAAGTCTGGACAAACTGTAGGTGTTCCTGCCTGAAAGTGTCCTGAGCCTGAGAACAGCTTGGGCTTTGATAGTCCCCTGAAGTGAAGAGACTGGGAGAGGATGAGCATGAGCTGAAAGTCTGTCCTTTCTGTTGGCAGCTCATTGGAAGCCAGGCAGTTTCCTGCTCTGTCCAGGTCTCCCCAGCCAGTGGCACCTTAGGCCCAAATGAAATCAAGGAATTCTGCATAGAGCTGTCAGCTAACGTGGTGGTAAGTTTAAAAACTGATCCACTTCTCTCAAAACAGCAACACTGGCTTTTTCATCTCACCTCCATCTGGCAAAAGGAAGGAACTGTATGCACAAAGCCACGTGCTCTTTTTTTTCCATATAATATCTCTGAAATGGCTGCTTTAGAGGCACCATGGTTGAAGGCAAGAATTAAAGAAGTGTTCAAGGTGTGCAATTTCTACCCTGCCTCTTTATATCTCAGCTCTTTGTGTTTTCTTTCTTTCATGAATTCCTGTACAATTGCTCTTAATGCTTACCACATACAGACCCTCACTTGGGATTATCTGCAATGATGTGGAGCAGAGTGGCATATATAGTATATGTTTGGTTTTCTGCCTACAATTAGACTCATGATATTCTGATATTTAAAAACTTAAAGGGGGCTGATGGGACTGAGAGTCTGCAAAATACATGAGCAGAGTTTACAAACTCCACAGATTTTACAGGGGCATTCAAACAGCTGAGTTAATGCAAATAAATACAGGCTCTTCCTACAGATATGGTGTCTTAGTTCCCATTACAGTCATTGCAGACCTAGGTTTCATTTATTTGCTTGAAAGTAGGTGTTCAGTACCATCAGAGTATTTAAAAATTATGCAGATGCAGCACTTGGGGAGTTTAGTGGTGGCCTTGGCAGTGCTGGGTTAGTGTTGGAATGGATGATCTTAGAGGTCTTTCCAACCTAAACAATTCTATGATTCAGTATTTGCAGTATAGGATTTGTGTCAGAAATCACTAATGGAGCAGTTTTAAGCTTACAGATTGTTGCAGGTACAAAGCCAAGAAACAGCCACAAATTTTTACCTTAGTACTGCCTTCTAAGCAACTCTGATGCTGGCAGAAAATGCCCTGAAAACAATTCAGTAAAACTTCTCACAGTTCTATTGTTCTGGATTTAATCCAGGGAAGTTTACACAGTTTTAAAAAATAAATATCCTAATGGGGCTGCATTTCCTCTGTGATATTTGCTTCATTCACAAGGAAACTTCATTCTTTCCTTTTCAGGGGGAGCTGAAAGACCTCACCCTTTTCTGTAGCATAGAAGAAATGGCTGAACCCCTCTTTCTGAGCATTTCTGGAGAAGTGAAGGGACTGCAGGTCACCTACTCAGTACCTTTTGACAATGGAGTTGCCAGGTATATGTGACTGATTTTCAGTTTGTTTTTCTGATATGTAGCATGATTACTGTATTTTGAAACATTCTCATCTTTGTATCTTTTCATAGAAGTAAAAATGGCTTTAATCTGGTAGGTTGGCACGTTATACATAATAAAAATTTTACCCCAAATAAGTCCTTGTGTGGACAGAAGTGAAAAAATGAAAAGCAGAAAATGCTGATGCCAAAGATCTTAGGCTGCATGATCCTTTGACACTGGGCATCACAACCACATTACATGTTGCACATTTTTAAATCTACTGAAGTGATCTGTGACTTAAGAAAATAAGACCCATGTCTAAACACTAATGTTATTTTTTCTGGCAGTGAAGAAGGACAAATGTCACAAAGCCCATGTGAGCTCCTGTTGGACTTTGGGTCTGAAGTTGCATTCAAAGATGTCATAAAGCGTCAGCTGATCCTTACAAACCCCACTGCAATCAGTGCTCCATTCACACTGGAAGCTGAGTATTTTAGTGCCTCTTTGCTGACTCCAGAACAAGGAGGCTCCCTGTAAGTCTTGCTGTTCTTCATACTGACTCAAATAATAATTTAGGTCTGGATTAAACCTGAAATCAGATTTATTTTTTTTCAAGCTACAGGGTGAAAAGCAGAAGGCCTGTCACAAAACATGCAGCCAGAAAGGCACAGTCAGGTATGAGGACAGCACTTCATTCCTTCAGTGGAGACAAAGTGAAAGCCAATTGATTCCATATTCAGCACTAATTGTGCCAGTCAGGCACATCCTTTCATTGTTGGAGTACCTGGTGAAGTCTAAACTGTGAAATTACTTCATTCCTCAGTCCACTCTTGAGCTGGAAAGCCCACCCTGTATAACCATTAGGTCAATCTCTCTCTTCCCCCTCTGCTTTTTTCTCTCTCTCCCTCCCTTTCTTTCTCTCTCTCTTGTTCATCTTTTTCTTGAAAACAACAGTCTGAAACAAAGATGGTTACTTTCCAACCAGTTCACTCCCAGGAACACTCCCAGCACACAGTATGGATGACATGCACAACGTTTGGCTCTTTCTCCCCTACACAGTTTTCCACTACCAGGCTGTGCTCCCTCGAACCCTTTAACATACCCTCCCACTGTGCAAAGCTGCAGCACAGCCCATCTGTCATTTCTGATGTGTTGTACTGAAAAATGATAATATTTGGAGCCACATGAGACTGAGGGAGAGGGGAAATGGGAGCAAAATGCTATGAAGTGTGGATGTGTCTGCTGTATCCAAAATAAAACTTGCACATATTGGTACCTTGCCATAGTGTTTGGTATCTGTTACATAGACAGAGCTTTTCAGCTGTTGAATTAGTGCTTAAGATTGGAAAAATGCTGGTCTGACAGATTCCATGCAGGCCTAGGTGACTCAGTGTGCTCTTTGTAATTCATTCTTTGCATGGAAGAGCACAGAGGTGAACAGACAGCTGCTAATGGAACAATAAACAGTCAATACAAATCCCAGCCTATTTTTCTCAGATTGAAAGTGTGTTTTCATGTAACCAATTAGTGTCTTGCATATCCCAGAGAGTCCTGGAACAGGTTGTTGGAAGGGAGCCCTGCTAGGAAATATTCTGGGCCAGCACTGACTCTAAAAACCAGAGTAAGACCCACTGCAGAAGGGAGCTTGGGTACAGTGGTATAAATGGGAGTTGTGGAAATGATCCCAGTTCTTTTTTAAGTCAGTGGGGTTAAGCTGATTAACAGCAGGTAAAACCATGGTTGTGTGTATTCTTTGAAAGTCTAACTTTGTTCCATTTCCTCAAAATTCATCAACTGTTTTTTTTTTTGCTGTTCTCCTTCAGAGTTTGCAGCAGCACTGCTGTCTCAGGGGAAGGGAGCAGCTTTCCATATCCAACCTTCCACAGGAACCCTGAAAGCTTTCCAGCAGCTCACCATAGAAATAGCAGCTTACAACAACATGTGGGGAGAGTACCAGGATAATCTTGTCTGTAAGGTAGGGAGAGTTTGGGTTTTAAGTGAAGGATTACTGTGGCAGATTTTACACCAATTACATTTCCCAGATGCCTTTCTGTTAGAAATACTTTTTCAATTTTTTAGGACTTTTGTAAAAAATCAGGGTAAATCTTGCTACACCACCACCTCCAACGACATGTAAAGAACAATTGGTTAATTTGGGGGGGACATGGTTATTCCTTGGGAGGTTTTCATGTGCCTTTAAAATGACTGAAGTAGTTTTGATTTATAACATCTGTTTGGTAAGTGGCCAGTGCACTGCTCTGCTCTACCATAGATTGTGTTGAATAGAAAAGCAGCAGGAAAGCTGATAAATGCATGAGGTATTGCATTCTCCTCCTGAGAAGAGTTGTTGTTAGCATATGAATTAGATGCTGTCAAATGAAACTGGTCAAAAATATTTGAAAATCCAACCAGTTTGCAAAACATAATCTTGTAACACAGAGAACTAAGGTTTTATCTTGATTCTAACAGCAAAAATTCATTTTAATAGGTGGGAGACTTACCACCTAGATTAATTCCTATGCAAATGACTGTGAAAGGCTGTCCAATCTTCCTGCAGATGACAGGACCACAAAGAGAGCCACCCATTATCAGGTATAGTGCAAAATCCTGTCAGAGAAATTAGAGAATGAAATACCAATGAACTGCAGCCAACACAGGCACCTGTTCCATCTTGTGATATAATGAGAAGGTCAGCAAAGTGACTATCAAAGTCCATTATCTGCTCCTAGAACATCAATGCATTTGTCTCTGCCAAGATAATTAGAGAATAATCTGCATACAAGCCTGCTCAGGTTTGCCAGCAGTTGCTGTTCTGGGCTTGCAGTTGTAGAAATTCACCCAGTGCAGCCCCATGTGACTCTGTGGAGATGGAAACTGGCACAGGGTGGCAGTTCTGATCACCCACAGCTCGTTGCTCCCTGCCCCTTTACCTGGAGCAGGAGAAATGCAGCCCCAGGATAGAGAGTGGCAGGGGAAGGTTTAAACCCTCTCATACAGCAAGTGGCATCTGCACCTCTGGGTGAGGGATAAGGGTGGATTTATGGGATCACAGCACTGCTCATGCTTACCCTGAAATGTTTGAGGTAACTAAAAAACTTGGGGGGAAAAGGGACAGAAGAAATAAAATAACATTGCACTTCACAGTGTGTAGGCCATGCTTTACAGGAGAGCCACTCCAGTGCAACCAGATTTGTTTGCACTTTTAAACAACTCTGCAGAGATTTCAGACACTGGTGCTCCCTGCAAGCCCTGACAGCAAGGTCCCTGTGCAGGTTTGGCACTCAGGTCTCGGGAGGCTGCCCTGTCCTTCGGAGGCTGCGGCTCAACAACCCCACTCCCTTTGGTAAGGATGACTTTTGTCCAGCAAACACTGACACTTTGCATTGTGTTCCTGATGAGAATAAAAGTAGAAGAAGCCATTAACATGTTAATTAACAGCCTGCTTGTTTCCTAATCAAGATGTTTTTAGTAAAAATATTAATAGTATATAAGAGAGTGACTCAGTGTGCTGTTACTATGCACTTGCACATCCTATCCTGATGTAGCTGGATTTTCCCTCATTGAAATGGTGGGAATTCAGGATTTTTCATCCTTTTCTTATAAATTTCACACAACACTAACACTGGCCAATCAGATGTGCTACCTGCTTCTTAGTGGCATCATCTGGCCCTTTTGTGTTTAGTCTTTTTAGCTCTTGAGTGAAATGTCAATCACCTTTTTTTAATTCTACAAATATATTTACTTAAACAAAATACTCATCACTTATTTTAGTGTTATTAAAAGTGTAGTTTAGCACACAGAAAGTGGCCAAACTATAGCAAGAGCTTAAATCATTTTAGTTTACAGCAAACATGGTAGGCTTAAGGTATGCTTTAACAGAGATCTAGTTGCCAGACACAAATTTGTTAATTGATATTGTGGTTCTCTGGTACCAGCTAAGCCATGAGTGCTCTCAGTGATCAGCAGGAATTGTCCTTTTTTTCCTTTCCCATTCAGACATCTGCCTGCACTGGGAGGTTTACAACCAAGAGCCAGATGATGACAAGCTGCTGGACCTGCTGGTGCTCTTTGGAGACCCTTTTCCTCCTGTGGGTGGAAGTGAAGCTGCATCAAGTGGCAGCACCTCAGAGTCAGAGGTCATGTTAAAGTTGGACCAAGCTGCCATTCCCTGTGGAAGCATTTATCCAGCTTTGAGAGCCACAGATGAGGTCAGCTCTTAGGCTGTTTCTGAGATACACGATGGGGTTTTTGGCATGAAGGGTTGCAAACAATAACAGGAGATGTAACTTGTAACTAAGAGCTGGATTGTTAAAAGAAATGTCAGCTCCTCTCACAGTCAAACATGCAAAACGTGGGTAGGTGGCTCTGGGGATCAGCAATCTGTTTCCAGAGTGAGCTATAAGCAATTAGCTCTCCTTAAAATTATTTAAAAAGCTGAAGAGAAACTATTTAAAAGGCTGTCATTGACAAACTAATGTCATTATTACATGAAAGAATTGCAAGAACTAAAACTCCTTAATTTGGCCCTGCTTTTCTCATGGGTGCTTTATGGTGTCAATGTGTGCTGTAGTCAGGGAGCAGAACCTAGCCTGCAAATTTCAAATTGAAGCTAATCATATGGAGGTATTTATCCCAGTGCTAAAATTAGATTGGTTTTGTTAGAATATGATAACATCTATTACATGTGAAGTTTGATTATAATGTGGCAATTTACGGTCTTGAGGGGCTGGGAGTGACATGGAGAAGGTGTCCCTCAGGATATGTATATTTCTCTGGCAAAAGCTTCACAGAAAAGATACTAAAAGCACATTTTTCCGCTTCAGCTCAGAATGCACAGTTTTTTGAACACATCTCTAACCTTTCTAGTGCACCAAGGGAACATTATTGCCCCAGAGTGCTGGTTTGTATAATGGTCCAGAGGTGTCATGGTTGCTTCTCTGGGTAGAGCAGGACCCAAGTATGCACATTTTCCAAGGAATTCAGGAACAGTTTCAAGAGAGCTACTCTATGCGTGAAAAAATTAATGCACAGGACACATCCACATGTCCAGCCTTCGTGCCAGAAAGAAAAGTGGAGCTGGCCATGCTTCCTGAGCAGTGCAGCAGTTCCCTGTGCACATCACTCACATTCCTCCCTTGCAGTGTCACACTTTTAACCATTCCCCACCCCTTTGTCTCTGCAGCCTCCAGGTTCTGACAGCAAAGAGAAGGAAACCAGCAGTCAGGAGGCTACAACAGAGAAAAACATCTCTGTACTTATCCGACCCCATGAGGGGGTTCCTGCAGACAGCCCCTACTCTGTGACCCCCAGGCAGATAGTAAGCTTTTACATTTCCTTTCTGCTTAGATTTAGCATATTTGCTGCAGGATAGAGGAGACAGGGAAGGAGAAGGAGGCAGCTTTGAGTTTGGTTTGGGGCAGACTCTATAAACAGTGAAACATTGGGCTGGAAGGCTTTGGGGATCCTGAAGATGAGCAGGAGAAGAGTTTGCAAAGTCAACAGGAAAGGTCCTACCTACATCTGAGCAGTGAACTGGTGACTGGAGTTAGGTGTTACCTGTACTGGGCTCTCCAGAGCAGCAGCTCTGGTGTTCTCTCTTGGTTTGCCCTGGTGAAAAGAGGGAGCCATCCAGGCTGAAGCTTTGCAAACGTTATTTAATGAGGGTAGGCTTGCTAAGGTGTGGCAGAGCTGCAAATCAGGCTGCCAGGAAAGGGATACCCTGTAGACCATTCTTTTGGATAAATTACTGTAACCCACAGTGCTTCAGAGGTAAATTGTGGGAATACAGGCCACAGTGTCACAATCCCTTAGGAATATCGTAAAGCAAAGACAGCATTGGAAAGATCTAACTGTGAGTGACAGGGATGCCCAAAACATCAGTGTGCCAATTTTAATTTGAAATATTAGCATTTTGTTTGTTTGTTTGTTTTTTGCCAAAGTTACAAGTTAGAATGAGCTAAAGATTACATAAAAGCAATAATGACAGAAATGGCATCTCAAAGAAATGAAGCTGCAGTCAGCTCTGAGGTGATTGAGACTGAAATAGGTCAGACAAAAAAGTGCCTCACTGTGGAGGCAGCTTTTGTGGGGTGTAGCCAGCAGCAATATCAGGATTTAACCATAACCTGCATCATTCACCTAAAGAAAGCAGAATCCAATCAACCTGTAAATCCCAGAAAATCCACTGCAGCTGGCTCCTGCAGTTGGTTACAGTCCCTGCTGTCATGTAAAATTAAAAAATAGCCAAGGCTAAACTGAACTGTGAAATAACTCCTAGTTCACACTTGTAGTTCTTCAAAAAATGTTTCATATACCTGTAAGTTGTGGGAGAATCACCTGAGGTAACCAGGGAGTAAGAGTGGGCAGAACTGGGTATTTTTGAAAACAAACAGATCTATACAAATGCTTGTGTACTTAGAGAGTTGTCTGTGACTGTCCTTAAACTGTTGATGCTGAGAAGTGGCTGCACTGGTCTTTGCAGCTGAAATAATTGTCAGTTTTGCTGTCACACGTTGGCATTTTAGCACAAGCCCGAGCTTAGCCCATGCCCAGGGGATTTCGTGCTGCTTGTGCAAGTCAGTTTTGGCAGCTGAGTGTGAGGGTTCTTGTGCAATCTCCGGCACTGATCCCTCTCTCCCGGCCCAGGTGGTTCCAGGAGGTGGCAGCAGCGACGTTTGCATCTCCTTCACCCCCCTCGTCCTCCCGGCCAGCGAGGCTGAGCTGCGCTGTGAGGGTTTGGTGCTGGGCTTCATGAGCCTGGACAAGGTAATCCCACTGGCACAGCAAGGCTAAAGGTACCTGAGAAAGAATCCTTTCCCTTCCTGTAATTTCTGCACAGGCTGCTGTTACCTGGCCACTCTGTGTAAACAGTGCTGTTCCTGCTGTCCTGCACATCCTTCCTTAACCAGCATTGCTCATCTGTTGCATTTGCCTTTTACTTGGAACATTCTGGGCTGGGAGTGTCACCATCTTCTTGCATTGGCTGGGGCAGCAGACCCCGGACAAAAGCTCAGGATTTGAAATGCTGTCACAACATCAGGTTTTATTGATAACAACAGTTAACAATGGGAATGAGACTCAGGACTGCTGAGTCCTGTTCCTGGCCCTGCATCCACCTTCCTGTGTGAATTTGGACAGCATATTTCTTCTCTGGGAAACTTCCTCTTCAACAAGTGCTGATGTGAGGCTCCAATAGTGTTTTATGAATGGCTCAGTGATTCTCTGACATGAATCCTTGCAAAGGTGCAAGGTAAACTGAATGAATGATGCTAGAATATTCAATCAAAACAACCCTAATATTCCTTAGTCCTGAAGAAAGAAATGCAGAAGAATAGAATCCTTTGGGTTGGGAAGAACCTTAGAGACCGTCTGGTTCTAACCCCTGCCGTGGGCAGTGACATCTTTAACCAGAAAATGTTGCTCCATTCTCCATCCAACCTGGCTTTGGGGCATCCACAGCTTCTCTGGGGAACTTCTGCCAGGGCCTCACCATGCTGAGAGTGAAGAATTTCTTCCTAAGATCTGATCTAAACCTGCCCTGCATCTGTATCTCCCACAGCCATTCAGAGTTCAACTACTGCTTGGATTTTGCTGGTCCACAAACCAGCACTACATTATCAAGCAGAATCCTGCTTTGGCTAACAGCCTCTGAGGCACAGAGCAGCATTGCAGGTTCAGTGCTGCCCTTTCACACAGGATCTGTGTTTCCATTTTGCTGTCAGCCCTCAAGGACAGTGCCCAGCAAGGTGCATCGCAGGCACGGCCACGAAGCTCCGCCCTTCCGAGTGCGATTGGAAGCTGCCCTGAGGCATCCCCTGTAAGTGCCCTGCTGCACCCACCCCGAAGGGCTCAGCCTGGAGCCAGGGCTGGCAGCAGCTCTGCTTCTTCACACTCAGCAGCTCTGCTTCTTCACACTCAGCAGCTCTGCTTCTTCACACTCAGCAGCTCTGCTTCTTCACACTCAGGTTAAAGGTGGAGACGGACCACGACAGAGGAATGGTGTTTTATTCAGTGGCCAGTGCTCTCCTGCCTGCCAGGCCTCTTCGTGGAGTAAGTATTTCCCCCCCTGATGTATTTGGCTGCTTTGTGTTGCTGTGCTGCTGAGAGAATTCAGAGCTGTGTGCACATGGCTTTGGAAATGCATCTTTATCACGAGTAGCCTCATTTTCTATACTGCACATAACAGGGAAGAAAAGAAAGTGCTGCAAGTACTTGTTAGCCAGGAATAAGAAAAGCTGAGCTCAAACAGTGCCTCTTCAGTCAACTTTCTCTTTCTTTTTAAGGGAGTTTGTAAGTATAAAAATAAGTTCTGATTTTCAGGACATAAAGGGCCAGTAGCAGAATGAGTCACTTCAGTTTCTGTGACCCTTCACATTCACAAACTTTGACTTTATTACATTAGTTTTGTTTTGGTTTTTCACTCAAGCAATGTTGAAAAACACAAGTAGAAAATACTGGGTTGCTTTGGGGTAAAGTCCTTCACATCACCACTGGTGCTCCATGACCAGACAGAGCAACACAAAGCTCTGCAGGGAGTTAAAATTAACCAGCTCTGAATCATTTCTACCCCAGGTTTTGACAGATTCAGTAATTACTCAGAGTTTGAAACTCATCAATTGCACCAAGGTTCCTCTGTACTTCAGGCTCCTTCTGTCTACACCCTTCAGCCTCTCCAGTGCAGATCCCAAAAAGAGCATCAAAACATCCCACAGCAAGAAGGAGGAAAGAGAGCAGCAACCACAACATGGACTTTATCCCCAGCAAAACATGCTGGTAGGCTCAAAAATAATAATCCTGTGCCAGCATAGAGAGTTTAGTAATTGGTGTGTTAGTGTGGCCCAGATGAACCACAGAAAAACACAACCAGCCTAGAAATCTCCCAGTTTCAGGGGAAATAGTGGTGTATTAGCAAATACTAATTACTGCCATTTTGCCTGCTGTATTGAAGGTGCAGATTATTTTTCTACAGTGTTCCCTAAGTGCTTTTCCCAATAACTCTGACCTATTGCAAACTCCTGCTCAAAACCCTGTGGGTTTTGGAGGTCACCTAAATCAATAGCCATGTATATATTGGACAAATTAAAAGATTTCCAAGGACTGCAAGCCCTCATTTCCTTAAATGAGATGCAGGCAGTGCAAGGAGAGGAAAATTTTATTAGTTTTGGTGTACAAATTATATTAAAGGAAACAAAGTCCTGGAGTAGAGAATTAGGAAACCTGCAAAGAATGAGTAACAGTTGCATTTTTGAAGTGTCCTTCTCATTTTGCTGTGTTCATTTTGACATACAGACACACACATCTCAATTCTGCATGTGTGGCAAGAAAGAGGGCTCATTTGTCCAAGGCAGCTTTGGGAATATGGTATTTGTACCCTCAGGAATTCAAAACCTTTATCTTGCTTGTTTCTCCCCTGTGGTTCAGAGATCAGCTGTTCACCTTTACACTCCATCTCTGTGTACTGGATACATAGGAAATAGCTGTGGGTTTTTTTTTTTTCATGATAATGCCTTGTTCCAGTGGGAATTTGGCTGCTGGCACACACCCCTCTTGGGCTCCAGTGGGAAAATGTGTGCCTGGGCCTTTGTGCAGTGTGTACTTTGGATTTCCTGCACACAGTGTCTTCTTATGTGATGGCCATGTGAATTCCTCTTCCCACAGGTGAAAGTGTCATTCCACACAACTCTGGAGTTACTTAGGTATCAACATTTGCCAGATAGCCAGCTGCTTCCTGGATTCCAAGTGCTCCAGCTGGAGAATGGAGAGAGAAAGCTGAAGTTTAATCAAAACCTGGTCATTGAGTACAGTAACTACACTACCCAGGTAAGGTCAGAACAGGCTCTCTGGGCCCTGGGAAAGGCTGTTCCAGCAGCATCTCTGACTGGGATTAGGATTTACTCAGCCTTGAATTACAGGCACTTCTGGACTAAATGGTGTCATCTGGGTAAAGCAGATGGTGGGGTTGCTCTGTGCTGAGGCTGCAGGTGACCCTCAGGTGGCAGTGCAGCTTGGGGTCCCACCCTGGTGCTGGCAGCCCAGCTCTGCATGGCACAGCTCAAGCAGAGGGCCCCAACCCAGTCCCAGGCTGACTGTGAGATGGCTCAGGGCTGTCCCAGTGAACAAACCAGTGCCTGAGTCAGCAGGCACTGCCTCCTGCAGCACCCACAGCTTCTGAAACCTCCTGAGTCTGTTAACTCCTGTGGTGTGGCCTCAGCCCACACATGTTTAAAGACTGATCCCTTCCAGTTGAAAATCTAGAACCCCTTCCAGGCCTCCAGCAGCCCCAGTATACTGCAGGCACTTCTATTTTCTTTTCATACCAGGTGCTTCTGAGGAGTGACCTGTATAAGATTGAGCACCATATCTAAGATACAGTTAATTGCATCATAATGTTGGGCAATCTGCACAAACTGAATGACTCACAGTGGGCCATACACAGTCCTGAGGGACCATGAGATGCTGTAATGTCTGCAGCTCCACAGAAAACCCTAAAAACAAATGAGAACGTTCACTCTGTGTTACTTCATTGAGACCACAGTGTCTGGTTGGAAAACCTGTCCCAAAACAGTAACACAAGCAACAACTTAATTCACTCAAGGCTGTAGAGTGGCAATTGACTCTATTGTGAAATAGCACAGAACAGGGACTCTTGATTCAGTGCTTGGGGTTAAGAATGATCCAGCTGGAGCAGGAATTAACTAAAGCTCTGTAAAAATGGGGTGGATTTAATTCTCCTCTCCCTTTCCTCTGCTTTGCAGCTGGTCCCAGTGACTGCATACCTCACTGTGCCAGTCCTGGAGCTCTCTTGCAACGTGGTTGATTTCCAGACCTGCTTTGTTGCACAGACCAAGACAGAACACGTCTTCCTGTATAACAAGAGTGGCTGCAGAAGCTACTGGACTGCTTTGCTGGGTATTTGGGTTTTGCAATTGCTTTCCTTGTTACATAGTTCCAATGTTCAGTGTTTTGATTAAGACTGCATGCATTCATTCAATATAGAGGCAATATGTGATGATCTGAGGTGCAAACTTATATGGTCTGCTTTTGTTCTCACTCATGTGGGCTTTTCTCCTCTTCTCTTTACCCTCTCCTTGTATGACTGTATCACTACTGATTTCAGCAGTTGCTCCACATCTAACCAAAAGATTCACTCTCAGCCCTCACAATTCCTGGTCATGCTCTGCTCATTTATACATCAATCCTAAGGGGCAACAAGAAGCAGCAACTCCTGATGAGTTCCCTTCAAGCATGTGCCTATTGCTGTTAGCAACAGATGGGCTCCAGAGGACAGATCAGGGCCTTATTATGTTAATGTAGAGGCCACTGATCACTGCCCTTGATGAGAGGATGGAAACAGAGGCTGGGCCTGTGCACAGAAACCCTCTGACAATGTGAGACAGGATTTATCAGTTGCTCAGCAAAGAGAGGCATTGCTGAGTAGCATGAGTGCTACGTGCTGTACTCATACAAAGGATCTTGTATGGCTTTGTTTGACATTTGCCCCTTCCACTGCAGATGCCCAGGAAAGGCCTAAAGCCCAGGAAGCATTTTCCATCTTCCCAACAAAAGGCATTTTGGAGGCACGTGAAGGGCATGCACCTACCAGAGAGATTCTGCAGATCAACTTTACTGCAAGGTACAGTTAACAGGACTGAAATTGTGCTCTTGACAGAGTTGGGGTTGTCCAGCCTGGAGAAGGCTCCAGGGAGACCTTAAAGGACCTTCCAGTACATTAAGAGGCTCCAGGAGAGCTGGAGAGGGACTTTGGACAAAGGCATGGAGTGATGGGACAATGGGGAATGGCTTCAAAGTGACAGATGGCAGGTTTAGGTGAGGTATTAGGAAGAAATTCTGCACTGTGAGGGTGGGGAGGCCCCAGCACAGGTTGCCCAGAGAAGCTGTGGCTGCCCCATCTCTGGAATTGTTTAAGGCCAGGCTGGATGGGGCTTGGAGCAACCTGGGATAGGGGAAGGTGCCTCTGTCCATGGCAGGGGCTTGGAACAAGGTGAGCTTTGCCATCCCTTCCAACCCAAAGCATTCTATGTTTGATGACTCAAAGCCTTTAATTTCTTTGCTCTGATTAGGGAGATGTTAAAAAAAATGCTTCAATTACAAATTACTTTCTTTATGGAGGTTATGAAGTAGTAGCAGGAAGTTAAAGTAAGTCAAGTCTATCCCAGTGATTTCAGTGAGCTCTGAAAACTGCTGACAGGAAGTTTCAAGAAGCAAACTGTGGGTGACTTGAGTTATTGTCATAACTTCCATCTTGGAACACAAGCCAGTGACTTCCATCACTGGAGCTACTGCTATCTCAGTGGGATGGAGCCTTGAGCAGCTGCTCTAAGCTGTCCCTGCTCAGGCCAGAGGCCTCCCCAGGCTCCTGCCTGCCTAAATTTTTCTGAATTCTTCTGAATGTGCCTGAAGCACTTCTTTTAGTCTGACAAATCCACTGAACAGCATGTCTGAAAAAGCCTGGGAGTGGCAGAAAGCAGAGATGTTGCTGTATAGCAGCCAGCTCATCTGTGCTGCTCCATATGAAGAATTCCCAACACAGCAGAGCATGGGACCAAGATGGCATTAGGAAATAATTGTATGCAAGGTGTGAGGTGATTTTAATATTCTGCCTCCCCACATCAGTGGTCTTCCTGCAGGGAAATTGTTTTATGAGAAGGAAAAAAACAAAAGCTGTCTGGCAGAACAGGCATTTGCCTCAGGCCTTTACAAGAGCCCTCCCTTGGACAGAGAAATCCTTCACAGGAACAGTCTCAGGAGTGCTGAATGGCAGTAGCCTTTGGCAAATTATGCTCTTCAACTTAATGCAAAACTACAGTTGTTGTAACCTTTTTAATGTTAATTTACAATCTGGACTCCACTGATTGCCCCTTCTCTTAGGGGAGTGACAGAAACTTTTTCCTTCAAACTTTGTGTGGCACAGGGAGGAGTTTTCACATCAAGGCAGTGCAGGTGTTTGCTCCCAGCAGAGCTTCATTTCATTTAACTAAAATAGAATTTCACAAGTAGGAGGATACTCTAGTTCTTTTTTTCAAACATGAAGTTAATCCAGTGTCTTCTTTTCAGGCACAGACCTGACCATTCTTTCCCAAAAACGTGTTGTACCTGTGGGACACAGCCCTGGGAAGTGAGATCATCACCTGGACCTGACACCAATGTCAGGGGCCTGTGCTTGTGACTTGGAGCATCTTAGGACACCATCCTCCCCTTTTTCTCCACAAAATAATCTCATCCCTGAATACAGAACTGCACATAGCTGTAACTGAACTGTCTTTTTGCTGTTCATTTTAGGAGCAACACTGACTATGAAGCTGTTGTGACCATTACTGGAATGCTGGAAGAGAAGCCTTGCAAGCTGCACCTCAGAGGGCAAGGAATGCACCACAGGAAGGATAAAGATCTTTAATTGAAGCAAGACAAGGTGGGACAAATGTCAAGGTAACAGGTTGGATGCAGATGTGCCATCAGCTGCATTTTCATCTACTTCTGTTGTTTTAGTAGGGACTGCAATGTTAACAGAATGAAAATTTAAGTGATGAGGAAAGAAATTCTCATGGTACCTTATAGTGGTAATTGCACTCTGTCCTGTTACCATTCTTGCTGTGATAAGCTGAGCATTAGCCACAAGGTTTTAAATTGCAGAGCAGTTGGGTAAGTCAGCCCAAAGTCCTTTGCAGAGCCTTGAATTACAGCTAAAGACCATTCATACCTTAAAGTAGCTTTTGTTTTGCCTCGTTTATTTGTTTGACATTAAAATGGACATTGACACGTAATAAAGGCAAGAACAGCATTCCCCAGGCTGTTTTCTCAGTGCCTTACATGAAAAGGGGAAGAGCCAACTTTCCCTGGAAGATCACCAACCTGTGTGTTTCATCATGCTTGGGTCTTGAGAACATCCCCTTCAGCAACAGAGGGAGGAACCCTTCTTCCTTTTCATTCTTTCCCCCCACATGGTTCCCATTTACTCACACTTCTCTTTAAATTATTTTATTATTATTTTAGCTAAAGGTCGCTGGAATTCCCACTTCTGTTAAGTTTTCCACTCCCATTCTATAAAAGGCTTTTGTTAAAGGCAGTGGGGGGAGGAAGGGGCTGTGAGCCCCAGGGGAGAACAAAAGCTACACAACAGCTCATACAGAGCTGGACTGGCAAAGGGAACTGGTGTCATACAGGGAACCTTGGTGCCAAAAGACCCTGGAGGATGTTAATGCTTCTTTACCCCCTCTAAACAGTTCCATCTTTTGGCTCTAAAATAGAGCCTGTGTGATTGCTGGGCAAGACAGGCTGCAGCATGGGACTGTGTAAATATCAAAGAGCTCTAACTCATCATGACCTTCAACTAACAATCATCACAAAAGGGAAACAAATGTATTGCAAGAACCCAACTGTATTATTAAGTGCAAAAACAAGAGTCAGGACAAAGAATTTCAGTTTGTTACAAATTTAAACCACTGCTGAGTACATTTCTTTTTCAAGCTGTTAGCTCTGAGTTTCAGTGATTTCCCTGTTCAGACAAGAGACAAAATTAATGGATGCTAAAAGACACAAGATAGAACATGTTTGTATTAGCACTGAAGGCCTGAGCTGTCACTGATGTTCATGTAGTGCTGGCAGTAAGTCTGATGCTGAAATTTGCTTTATATTAGGTAAGTAAATATGATTAAGCACGAGATTGTCCTCAGAGTCACAAAAACTGATAATTGGACATGTACTGCAAACGATGGAATGGCCACTTCCAAATTCCTGGCTTCTAGTAATTCAACAGAACCTTTCTATTCAGGCATTTCCTGTGGAAATTGCATTCCAGTCCTTCCACTTTTCCCCACTGGAGGCCTCAGAGCAGCTCCAAGAGCAGTGAGCTACAGCCCCTCCTCCAGCATAGGGACAATTTAACACACAAGACAACTTCTGACTTGGAACAGGACACACACAATTGTAAAGGAAAGGATGTAAATTCTTTGCTTCTTTTACACTTCTTGCAAAATGATGAAATCCTTCAAGAAAAGGCTGCAGAAGTCTTTTCACGTGGACTGTTGTTTTCATTTTGAGTGACCCTTTCAGCCAATCTGTCATACAAAAATACTGTCTCCTGCACTACTCCTCTCTGATAATATTCACAGAATAAAGAGATCAATTAAATTAAAAATACTCATTCATAATCACCACACCAGGGCCTGTAGTTGAATTTCAGCTGAGCTAATTTCTTATGCCAGGAAGCCAAGTGCCAGTTTTGCATTTCCTCACCTCCTTCACACAGCTGGACCACTAATTCTACTTCACCATTTCTGCCTCAAATTTGTAGCTCTAACACCAGGACCCACTTGATTTCAGAGTGCAAATCATTTGCTAGGAGGAGGGAAGGCAGAGTGGGAGCTGTGCTGTTGTTGTGGCAGCGCTGGAGCTCAGGGCCCCGGGTACTCGAAGACGGCGGCGGCGCCCATGCCGGTTCCGATGCACATGGACACCACGCCGTAGGCCCTGAGGAAAGAAACAACACATGGAACCAATCTGAGACCAGGAGAGCCACAGGGAATTCAGGCTCAAAGCCAGCCCAGGCATGGGAAAGCTGAACCCAAACTGGCCAGCCCTGAGCCTGGAGTGGGTGCACACAGAGCTGGGGTGAGGGCAGCACTCACCTCCTGCCTCTGCGCTTCAGTTCGTGCAGCAGCGTGACCACCTGACGAGCCCCAGTGCAGCCCAGGGGGTGCCCCAGGGCTATGGCTCCACCCAGGGGGTTCACCTTCTCCATGGGAATGCCCAGCTTTTCCACACAGTACACAGCCTGTTCAGACAGAGGGAATGGGTTCATGGAGGTGCTCTTATCTTTGATAGTTCTCAGTTCTCCTCCTCCAGTTCAGAGGCCTGACTCCAGCTAGTCCATCCTTCTCAGGGGAAAGGAGTGGAACTGATCCAAGGCACAGAGAAGTGAGTTAAAACTATCCACTTCATCTCAAACTCAGCCCACACACATCCTGACAAACAACCTGACAATAAATTACAGCCCTGGTGAAACAGATGTTGCAAGTTGGTATGAACGCTACAAAAGCAAAAACGACATTCTTAATTAGTGGATTTTTTTTTTCTAATATGAAGCTGTACAAGCAATGCCCTGCTCATTTTATTTGAAGGAAAAGGAAAATAGTCTGCACATGTTATTAACATTTGGCTGAAGATGTAATATGTGCAGCAAGTTAAAATCCTAACCTGGAGACCAAGCTGAAATACACTCAGTTGCCAAGCAATGCAGCAACACAAACATGATGCTCACTCACCTGGCTTGCAAAGGCTTCATTAATTTCATATATATCAATGTCATTCAGAGTCAGACCTACGGGCCAGAAAAGTCAAGAGTTGAGATATTTTTGCCTCATGACTATATCAGAGAGATTAATGCCCTGACAGCCTCCCTCTATGAATTCCAGTTTTACTCCATCTGCAAAAAAGGAACCTCAGCTCCACATTTGTTCATGTGTTTATGTACAGCAGTGCCTAAAGACTTCAAAACATCACAGCTCATGGCATTGTGTCACCGAGTCTGCCAAGGTTCCTCAATTTAACTGTGATTTCTCTGCAGAGGGATTAAGGATTGAAGGGTGTTATGAGAGTGAAAGATAAAGCTACAGGTGGGCATGTGACCACACCACACCAGGCTGTATCAGCTCATAGCTATAGAAGCTGTTTAACCCAATGAGTGTGGTAAAAACCCTACAACGACCAGACTGTGAAGAGAAACACCATCAAAAACCAAACACACAACTACATGTTGGTCGTATGGAAGAAGAGGAAACAGCACTAAGTGAACACTAAACCACCTGCCATGTGTCAGCTGTTGTTGAGACTGTTCAGGGATTCAGCTGCTCACATCAGTAAAAGGGAGGAGCACTGCAACCCGAGGCAGGCCCTCTTTTAAGCTTTTGGATTTCAGGTCACTGTTCCTGTGGCCAACAGCTGCACACGCTTGAATAACACAACCTTGAATCTCAGTTTGGGTGGTCAGATTTGCTTGTGCCAAGCACTGCCCCAGTGCCAGTGGCTCTTACCTGCCTTCTGCACAGCAGCAGGGATGGCATAGGCCGGCCCTATGCCCATGACATCGGGTGGAACCCCCACCACAGCGAAGGAGCGGAGCACCCCCAGCACGGGCAGCCCCAGCTGTGCCGCCCTGGAGCGCCGTGCCAGCAGAACAGCAGCTGCTCCATCGCTCACCTGGCTGGCATTCCCTGTGGGAACAGATCCATCAACACCTTGTTTGTTCCACTAAAGGCAGGCAAACCACAGAACACCACCAGTGGAATGGCTGAGCTGACCTGCTGTAGTGCTGCCATCCTCCTTGAAGGCAGGTTTCAGCTTTGCCAAGCCTTCCAGCGTCGTGGAGGGCCTGATCCCTTCATCCTGCTGCACAGTGATGGCTTTTTGGTTGCCCCCATCATCTACAACTGTGGTCTTCACTGGAACAATCTCAGCTTTAAACAGTCCCATCTGCTGAGCTTTTGCTGCTCTGGTGAAAAGGAATATGAAAGGTGAAAATATTTTGTAGGTTAACTGCAGAACTAAAGTGAAGGAAACCAGTTAGACAGAGAATTAATAATGTGGGACTTGGTACATCATTGCTGAGTGGTGGTCAAGACAACAGGGCAATTCTACTTCCATTCATGGAAAACCAAACTTTTTACCTCTACATCAACATTATGGGCATTGTCCCCAAATGTGGGTCACAGGATCACACATTTCTGAGCAAGATCCCCATTCTGTTCCCATCAACACCTCTGTGCCTGACTGACCACCACCAGCCCCTAACACAAAGTTGTACTTGTCCAGGGGTACAGTCACATCACAACTGTAAGAAAATAAATTAATCCTGAATTAGCAATAGTGAGCAACTACCATGACCAGGCAGAATACAATTAACTAAACCAGAATTAGCTCAGGCCACATAAATTGAATCTTCCCTATCAACAAAACACCTTAAAAGCCTTCAAGGTGGAGTTAGAAGATTCACCTTTCAGATGTAACTCCTTCACAGAGAATACAGATTGGAGACTAAAAGCTTGTTTTACCCCTTCATCACTTCGCACTTTTACTACTAAAATGAAAACATTCAATGCTCCCAGGTAAGCAAGAATTAGAGCAAAGTGCTGAAGGACAGGTCAGTAACTCCACAGACATCCTGAGCCCAAGGCCAGGTCACCCCTTGTGTGGGAGTGTGAGGCTCACATTCACATACCCTTCTGGTTATCAGCTCCATGGCAGTGAGAAAGGCTGGCATGCCCAGTTCCCTGAGCAGCAGGGCCAGAATTCAAAGGTTAACTACCCTGTGCAGTGGCTTCCTGTGTTAGATAAACAATTGGACCGGGGTGATGCTCAAACAGAGCTCTGAGGGCAAGTTTAACTCTTTGATGGCAGAAACTTTACTGTGTCACCTGCCACTGCTCTGCCAGTACAGCCCCATGGATTTCCAGGGTCAGTTGACTTTGGCAGTGATTTAACCCAAGAGCAAGGTTATCAGAGGTAGGGCTGGACTCTCTCAGAGCCAAACACCTGCAGTGAGGACAAGCCACTCTTCTCACAAGCTCAGCAGTTCTCTACAAACAGCCAAGCTCCACTATTCCCTCCTGGGAAAGGTTCCTTCTGCTGCCACTCCCACGTTCAGGTTCAAGTGATCCTGAGCCAAAGCCTCTACGAAAATCCACACCATGTGCTTGTTCCAGAAACCTCACCAGGGCTGTGTCACAGAAACACAGAATGGTTTGGCTTGGAAGGGATCTTAAAGATCATCCAGTTCCAACCCCCTGTCATGCACAGAGACCTTTGGACACTGAAACAAGCAGGGCACTCAGTGTTCAGGGTTCGTGTGATATTTGTGTGAGGTCAGTCACACAATCCCAGCACAGCTCTGGGCTCCAGCTCCCTCCTCACACACAACCCTGAATTTCAGTCTGAGCACCTTCTTTGCTCACTGTTAAGGATTGGAAGGCAACACAAAAACTGCACTTCACCAGGAAGTAGCAGCATGTTTATTCCTTAACCAAAAGGTTAAAAAAAAAAACCAAAAAAGGCATTTACTTTTGTTGGGAAGCCAAGGCAAAGGCATCTTGCTTCTTCCGGGAAACTCCAAACTTCTCTGCGACATTTTCTGAAGTTATCCTGGGGAAAACAACATCACAGAGTTAATCCCAGGACACATCTAATGGAGCTGCACTTGGCTTTTACTAAGACCAAAAAGGTACAAGCAATGGCTTTAGTCTCTAAGGCAACTGCTTCCTTCTCAACCTAGAACTGCTGGCAGAAGCAAATCCTGAATAAACTCCAGGACTAAATGAAGGTTCAAATCCATTCTCCTTGGATGAATTGATCTTAAGACAAGAAAACCTTTGATCAGAGTTGCTGATCTCCCCCCATTTCACACCATTAATCTTCCACCACAACCAAGGAGGATGCTGACACACATGGCTCCAAGCTCAGCACATTCAGGCTGATTTGTAGCTCTGCTCACTGAGGAGACAGAGCATCCATAAAACCCTTAAACTGTGGGCAGGGGAAACACTTACCCCATAGGAATAAGGCAGTCTCGAGCTTTGCTGTTATCCATCATGCTGGAGCTGATATCACCAGGGTTATTTGCCTTTCTGAGGGACATGGTTTCCACGCTAAGCACAAGAAAAATTTGAATTGCTCCATTAAGACTGATCAAAAGGCAGTATCCTGACAACATGCTTTCCTAATATCCCACAGAAACAGCTGCTAATTAAGAACTGGCTGGGGCAGAAGCTCTTTAATCACCAATGTAAGAATTATCATGAAATGAAAACAGATTGTGAGATTCAATTGGTTCTTGCTTCACTAGAACAGGATACCAATGTCAGCAGTTAATTTCTCGTGTTTCCACAGCTAGGAAGGAATTGCTATGATTCTGGCACATTTGTCCTCAAACATAATGAGAAATCCAAGGTTCAAGGGCTGGAATTTTCAGTGAGATTGTCAACAGACATAAAAATACCACTCAGATCTTAAGAACAAGTTGGCAGTAGGAAAAGAGAAATATTAAGCAAAGCATGACAAAGAGATTTCAGTGAGTTGCACCATTTGTGTTTTGCAACACAAAGAATTTAAGCTGTGGATCCCACAGGGTGCAGTCTTTGACCTACAAATGAATTAACACATGGAAGATACTCAGATTTACTGCAGAAATGCAAAGATTTGTGGGCTTTTGAAAGGTCAGTCTAGATTATGAAGTCTACAATGGGAAGAGGGTTTGAATTCTACTCTGCACCACACAAATACCCTCACAAAGAATAAATAACTAGGGAACTATTCCTGAAAAATGAAAGGCAAGCAGAAAGTAAGGCAGCTTGTATCAAGTGCTATCAGCAATTTAAATTAGGTCTAAGATGGGGCATTCCATCATTTGACTTCAGCTGCATCTACTCCTGAAGGAAGGCACAGAACCAAGTTTTAAGGAAGACCAAACCCCAGCTACTGTGTTTTGTGTTGTCATCCAGTGTTCTTTCACTCTGGGAAAGAGCAAGACTTGGGATAAACCCAGCTCACAAAAGCTGTTTGTAACTTATGGATTGTAAGGCTTTGTGGAGGACCCTGCAGGGCAGAGACCAGAGAGCTTCCCACAGTCAAACCCAGTGTCTGGCACACCCCGAGGTGCATCTGGCAGTCCCTTTAGGCACATTTGGCTGGACACTGCCAAGCAACTTCTTGTAAGGAGTGTGTTAAAGTGCAGGTGGGAAAACCTGTAGGCTGAGCACACCAGGTGCTCTGCCTACAGCAGAGGAACACACCTGTCCCGCTGAGCTCTTTCTTTTGCAGCAGCCTGGGAAGGGAAGAGCATTCTCAACATCTGATCTTGCTCAGTGTATGTGCAAGTGCTGAGAAGCTGGAAATATAAATCTTTTCCTAAGGACTAAAGGATAACTGTGTAGAGTAATAATTAATGAAAGATTAGAGTCACCAAGGTATGGAAAAATAAAAAACAAGTATTTTAGCCTCAGGATTACTGAATAGTTTTTTCACTCTGAAGTGAATGTGTATGTGGTCACTGGTATTTCCCCACAGCCAACCTAACATTTACATAATCCTCCAAAAAATAAACACTTCTTGTGATGTTAGGACTGAAGCACAGAACAGCTTGTCTGTCCACCACAGAACAGATCCTGCAAAACTGCACAACACTCATTAGCACAGGTAGGACATTAATTTCTTTATCCAACAGAGATGCTGGTCTTCCAAGAGCCTAGTTAATTGGAGATTAGTGAAAAAGCTAATTATGGCAGGCTATTGCAGAGGGACAGTGTTACCTTCAGGAAGCCTAAGCAAGCACTATGAAAATACTTCCTTACCCACAGGCCAAGCCAATGTCATACGATCCATTTCGGATGCCACCTGCAACAGCAGTGCATAAACATTCTTCTGTCATCAGCAGCAAAAGCATTTCCATCCCAGCTGCAGCTTCCAAACACCTGAGCCCCCAGTGCAGCCAAAAGGGCATCTCCTCACCCTGCTGCCTGCAAAGTGAGAGCCAGGCCAAGGAGCTTGTGGGGTTGAGGACCTGACATGGGGCCAGAGGGAACTGAAGGGACCCTTCTGGAAGCTGCCTGATATGGAGGTGATGGTAGAACTCATCCCAGAAAACCAAGTTACTTCTCTTGGGATAAACTCAGCCACTCAAGGATATCAAAGCATTCAGCTAACACCATACTGAAAATTCCCAACAGCACAAGACATTATCACTGTTTTTACTGCTCAGAGAGATTGGAGGGCAGGAGGAATGAGCCCTTGGGGTGGGGCAGGCACTGACTGTGACCCCAGTGGCCAGAGCACCCACCAGCAATGTTGATGATGGCCTGCAGCCCCGAGGAGCACTGCCGGTTCACGCTGCAGCATGGCACCGTCTCAGGAATGCCACTGCAAAACAAGGCAGTGTCAGCAAAGATGAAAGTGATGAAAACCACCAACCCAAAGCTCTGAAGAGTGCATGAATCCACTTGATTACACCTTAACCCTCAAGCTCCACACAGAGCCCTTTGTCCATTTCTTGATCTATTTGGTCTTGCACCAAGGGAAAGCAAAGTTCAAAGATAATTTCTACACTTGATTTGCAAGCGGCTCCAAGTGCTGTTTCCCCATGGGTCTGTCTTCACAAGGTCCTCTCTCAGCAGGGCCCTCTCCCAAAGACCCTGAGCTCTGATCCAGGCCAGAAACCCTGGAGAGCTCTGTAATATTCCTACTTACAGGCAGGCTGTGCCTGCACCTCTTCAAAGGGGTGGTTGTGCAGTGATTGACAGAAGCAAACAACAACAGACACTGGCTGAAATATTTGTAATCTGGGATCCAGTTCAATATGAGCCATTGACCAACACTGGGCAATGACAGAAAGTCAACCACTCCACGGTTTTGGGACCAGGGACAGCAGAGAGAAGCGCAGCCCCAAAGTCCAAAGAGGCAGCAGGGGCAGCTGGGAGCCCATAAAACATCTCCCATTCAGAGGCCCAGCACAAACATATCAAACAGCCTCACCTCTGCCTCCCTGTCCCTTTGCCATCAGTGTTCTCTGAACACCTGATCAAAGTCTAGTTTCTAGGCAAAAGGTGATTTGTTGTAATTCCTGGGAGTGCATGAGCCTCATGGCAACCTCCAACCCCCTGCTGCTGCACAGCCTGAGGAGGAGAGGAAGAATCTCAGCCTGGCTGGGAGCTTACCTTAGAAACTGTGCAACTCTTGCAATCAAGGCGCCAGCTCCGGGCTGCAGCACGTTCCCTGAGAGCAAAGATTCCAGTCAATCACTTGTATTCCCCTCACAGGCATTGAAGGGAGGTTCAGATCACCATGGCTTGGTCCCACCCAGCACCAGATCAGAGCCCATCACCAACAGGACAGGCATGAAAACCTAATCCTACACTTTAACCCCTTCCAGCTCCACAGGACTCAGGAGTATCCCCCAGGACACGAGGAGCAGCCTGTCCCACACAGTACCCAGACCAGGAGTTTCAGGGGGCAGAGACTGTCACTCACCCACACAGATGTCTCCCAGAGCCTCAGGCCGGAGGTTGACATCCTGAAGGACGGCTGTCATCACAGCAGCCAGCAGCTCATCGGGTGTTGTGTCCTAAAAGCACAGGGGATCGGCACCACCAGTGAACACCAGTAACTGCCCCGTCACCAGTGCAGCCCCACAACACCCAGAGTGTGTGCTGCTAAGGCAGCTCCACTCCACTTCTCAGCTCACCGTGGTTGTTGTTTTCCTACCACAGCAGAATTATCTGTGTGTTTTAGCCCAGGTTTCTGTCAGGCACTGTAACACACGTGCTGCTTTCTCACTTACCTCTGTTTTGTAAGAACACACTCTGTGGGGCCTTCAAAATCACACAACTACAAAGAGTTATGTGACAAGACTCAGCAAAGGGAGCCCCTTGATTTATTTTGTGAAATAACCAGGGGTGACCCCTCAGCTGGTGGGCAGCACCGCCGGCACGGTGAGACCTGTTTGGAGGGATGACACGGAACGTGCACCCCCTTTGGGGTCATCCTGGCCAGGGCTCTGCGGATGACACCCGGCGAGCAGCAGGTTCCCGAAGGGGACAGGTCCGTGCCAAGCTGTGCCGGTGAGGGCCACGCTGCTTTTCCAGCGGCTGCTCCGTGTGACGGGGCGGGTGACAGCCCAGACCGTGGCTGGTCCCGGGGCTGCGAGGGCAGCCGGCGACTCCCCGGCACAACACCCGACTGGTGTGGGTGATGCCACCGGCGCTGCCCCATCTCATCCACGCACCCCCAGCATCAAAACCACCAAGATGTTGGGGTTTCGACTCTTTCAAAGCAGAGGAGCTGCGGGGCGGAGTGTGGGCCCCAAGCAGGTGCGAGGAGGGGGGTACCCGTGAGGGGGCCGTGCCGGGTCCCTCAGTGCCCGCGGGGACGCGTCCCCGGCCCGTACCTTGAAGCCGCCGCGGCGGGCGCGGCCGATGGGGGTCCTGCGCCCGTGCACCACCACCACGTCGTCGGGGCTGGCGGCCAGCGGGGGACCCCCGGCGCAGGGCTCGGCCTTGGGGGAGGCCCCCGGGCCCGGCGCGGCCCCGGTTAAATGGCCCAGCACCAGCTGCGCCCGCCGCGCCGCCGCCGCCATCTTGTCCCTGCAGCGGAGCCGGCGTGTGCCTGAGCCCGCCCCTCATTTGCATAAAACTGACAGGGCTGGTTCATTTGCATAACAACGACCATCTCATTTGCATGGCCACGCCCCTCGTGAGGGCTCCGTCCCCCGTGAGGGCCGCGCCCCCCGGCCAGGCCGCAAAAGAGAAGCCAGCAGATAAAGAAAAATAAATCAAACTAAACGAAGCTAAACTAAATAAAAGGGAGAGGAAAAGAGGGGGAAAGGGAAGGACAAAGGAAAAAAAAAGGGAAAAAAGGAAATGAGGAAAGAAAGGAGAAGAAGAGGAGGAAAGGAGGAGGGGAAAAGAAGGGAAAAAAGCAGGAAAAAAGGGGGAAAGGAAACAAAAGAAAAAAGGAAAACAGGAAAAAGGAGGGAAAAGGGCAAAAGGAGAGAAAAGTGGGAGAAAAGGAAAAAGGGAAAAAGGGGAAGGGGAAAAAGGAAAATGAGGGGGAAAGGGTAAAAGGAAAACGGGGAAGGAGAAGGGAAGGAGAAGGGAAGGAGAAGGGAAGGAGAAGGGAAANGAAAAAGGAGGGAAAAGGGCAAAAGGAGAGAAAAGTGGGAGAAAAGGAAAAAGGGAAAAAGGGGAAGGGAAAAAAGGAAAATGAGGGGGAAAGGGTAAAAAGAAAAAGGAAAATGGGGAAGGAGAAGGGAAGGAGAAGGGAAGGAGAAGGGAAAGGGAAGGGAAAGGGAAGGAAGGGAAAGAGAAGGGAAAGGGGGAAGGAAACAAAAGAAAAAAGGGAAGGAGGAAAAAAGGAGAAAAAATTGGGAAAAAAGGAAAAAGGGGGGAAAGAGAAAAAAGGGGAAAAAGGAAAATGAGGGGGGAAGGGTAAAAAGAAAAACAAAGGGGAAGGGAAGGGAAAGAGAAGGGAAAGAGAAGGGAAAGGGAAGGGAAGGAAACAAAAGAAAAAAGGAAAGGAGGAAAAAAGGAGAGAAAATTGGGAAAAAAAGGAAAAAAGGGGGAAAAGAGAAAAAAGGAAAAAGGAAAATGAGGAGGAAAGGGTAAAAAGAGAAAAAGAAAAAAGGAGGAAAGAAGGAAAAAGGGGGAAAAAAGAAAAAAGAAAAAGGGAGAGGAAAGAGGGAAAGGGGGGGAAGGATGGGGAAAATGAAGATGAAATAAAGAAAAAACCCCAAAATTTTAAAATAAAAATAAATACATAAAAATTAACTACAATTAAGTTTAAAGGCATAAAAGCCTGTGTGTTTGGAGTCCAAGGTGGGCCATCAGGACACAGGAACATGCAGAGCCATTGGGTCAGAGAGCTGCACAGATCCAAGAGTTCCAGACAGCCCTGGGAACCATCAAATCCTTGTCACCCCCTGGTCCTGCTGCCCTGGGATGGTCACACCCTGTGCCCCCTGTGCCCCTGGCCCTGCTCCTGGAACTGCCCTCCTGGGAAGCAGGGAGCAGAAAATAGAAATGTGGGACCATGGAATCATTATGTAGGATCATGGAATTGTGAGGGTTGGAAAAGACCTCCAAGGTCATCGAGTCCAACCATGTGCACCACTAAACCACATCCCCAAATTGCCACCTCCACTGCCTTTTGAACACTTCCAGGCATGGAGATTCCACCTCTTCCCTGGACAGCCTGTTCCAATGCCCTGCTCCAGTTCCCCCCCACGAGACGAATTTATTTCCCCATGGATATGCAGCACGGGGCATGGGCCCACCACAGGAAAAATAAAATAAAAACAAACCAACAGAAAATGACTTTACATGGCAGAATATTCCATTTGCTTTTCCTAGTTCCATTCTGTACATCAGAACACTGCAAGGGTTTTACAAACCAGAAAGGCAAAGGCACCTGAGGAGTGTCTCACACTCACACACACTCACCACATCCATCCACGGGAGGATTTGGGTGGTTTGAGGGCCCTGGGAGCATTTTGGGGCAGCCAGGAACCCCCTTTGGCTCTCAAAGCTTTGGGAAGAAGGAAAACACCCACCCACCACTGAAGGGCTGAGAAAACCCAGACCAAACAGATTCAATGAAAGAAGAGAGAACAGCTTAAAAATGGGTTTGATTTTTTTTTTTTTTAGCTTTGGTGAACACACACTTTGTTACCCTCTTCTGCCAAACCCATTCCCAGACAACACTGATTTTTTTTTCCTTGTGTTTGTTTCCATCCATCCCATATTACTGACCAGGCTGATGGATTTGGTCCTATTCACAGAATAAAATTCTTCATTCCCCTTAGCAAAAGGAGACTTTAGTCCCTCCCCACAGGGAGCTGCCCATCACTGCTGTGGTTGACTGGCACAGCCCCCAGTGCTGCTCCACCACTGCTCCCCAGCTTCCCTGGATCCTGGTGCTGGGCAGCAAACAGCCTCTGCAGCTTTCAGGCAAATTTATAGGGAATTCTTTTAAGTATTTCTTCTAATTTGCCCCAATACTCACAGTGTTTGCTTTTTAAAAACTGAAATAACTCTTAGAATCATAAAATCATCAGATGGTTTGGGTTAGAAGGGACCTTAAAGATCATCTCATTCCAACCCTCTGCCAAGGGCAGGGACACCTTCCACTAAACCAGGTTGCTCCAAGCCCCATCCAATCTGACCTTGAATGTCGCCAGCAATGGGGCATCCACAGCTACTCTGGGCAGCCTCTTCAATTCTGCATCTCTGTTCACAGCTGAGGACAGGAACACGCTCCCACTGCCACACCAGCAGTGCAAAGTCTTGATCTCTTCCACATGGAAGAATTCAAGGAAGTGTTTGCACAAACAACCAATTTCTCACTTTCCTCTTAAGTCTAAGCAACACTTTTCATTTTCATTGAAAACCAGGTTAAAATAAACCTGTGTCTGACACACTGGCCCGAGGATGGGACCTCCTGGTAACTGCTTGTTTAACCCTTTGCTGAGTCAGTGGAAACAGCTAAAGCAGCAGGGCAGGGGAGTTGGGATGGTACAATTAATTTATCCCCAAACCCCAAGATCTGATTAATTAATTAGCTAGCTTCCAGGGACTCTGTGTGTGCTCCTCGCCCAAGTTTTCCAGCAGGGCAGTGCTGGTCAGAGACCACAGCCCGGCTCTGCTTTTGGCTGACTCAGTTTCTCCTACAACTTCAAACCTACTGGGGGAAGAAATCTGCTTCAAGCTGCCCTCGACTGCTGCAGCTCTGCTCTCCCAGCCTGAGGCTCCACGGTCCTGTGCATCCCCATGGAAGTGATGCCCCCCTTCCCTGCACCTGGAGATGGTTCACAAGGCATGGAGGAGGAGGCACCTGTCGTCTCTGCCTAATTTTAGGCACTCCCTTGTGTTTTACAGAGATCCACTGGGCTCCTCCTGCAGCTCCACTTCCAAAACCCGACGGCATCCCCGCAGCCCCAGCACGGCTTAGCAGAACCGTGCCTATGGGCAGAGCCTTCCTTGCTGAGATTCCCTTCAGCTCCCACCCGAATCCTGCTGGTTCCCAGCACCGCCTGGCTGCGGCTCAGCCCTGCCCAGCACCGCCATCCGACAGCATTTAAACACCACCATCATCATTTGAACACCCCTCAGCCCGTGGCAGGGGTCCCGGGCATCCGTCCGCGGGCGTACCCGGCAGAGACCTCCTGCACCCCGAGAAGACCCCCTTGTTCCCAGACTCACACACGCACACACTCGCGCGCAAAGTCCGCACGGCTGCTGCATCCTCAGCGCCGGCTCCGAGCCGAGCATCGCTCCGTGATTGTAACCGCGTAAGGCACAGGACAGTGCGGGACGCCGCCCCGCCGGAGCCGCCGCTGCTCCCTCGGGCTCCCGCGGGGCTGCTCCCCTCGTGAACAGGGACGGCCAGGTCCCCCCGACTCTGTGGTCTGAGGATCATCTCCCCCGGCTTGGCTGAAGCCCCTGTCCGTTCCTCTGCGGAAGGTGGTGATGTCCCCCCGGTCCCGGGGATGCTGCCAGCACCGCCGCCGTGCTGCGGGGACATTTCCCGCTGGCAGCGCTCTCCCCGCGGGATCAGTCACACGGCGAGCGAGGGGGAACGAGCCCGGTGCCACCGGAGGCGGGGAGGTTCCGTGCTCCAGCACCCGCCCAGTCCGGGAAATCCCTCGCTCTGAATTCCCGGCGCCGCCAGTCCCGAGCGCAGCTTGAGAATCCAAGAGAGCGGCGGGCGCCGAGGCAGCGGCCAGCGAGAGGGGACGGTCAGCACGGGCCGGTCAGCACGGGATGCTCAGCACGGGATGCTCAGCACGGGCCGGTCAGCACGGGATGCTCAGCACGGGATGCTCAGCACGGGATGCTCAGCACAGCCCGGCCGGGCCCGACCTCCGGCCGCGCCTCCCATCCCCGCTGCCCCGCGCTCAGAGCCCGCAGCTGACGAAGGGATGCCTCAGCAGGTCCTCGGCCGTCGGCCTCCGCTTCTCCTCCACGAAGATCTGCTTGAGGAAGTTGCGGCAGGAGCTGGAGACGCCGTCGGGGAGCTGGGGGTTGGTCGGCTGCGTGGCGATTTTAAAAATTGCAGCCATGGCCTCGAACTCTGCCCAGGGCGGCTTCTCCGTTAGCATCTCCACCACGGTGCAGGCCACGCTCCTGCAACAACGCCAAGCACAGGGTGAGGCGCTGGGCTGCTCTGGGATTGCTCCTGACTGAATGTGCAGGGAGAAACCTGCAGGAGATGGGCACATGTCCCTGGTACGACAGGTCCCCCAAAGCTTCCTGACCACGCAGGTCCTTGGCACTGGGGTTTCCACTCCCTTGGCAGGAGTGAACTCACAAGCCTTGCCTGAAAGCTGGTGGCTTTTCTCCCTACCTTAACCGGCAGCTGAGTTTCATAAAAGCTCAGGGAGATACTAAGTTAAATGGCAGCTACTAAGTTTCATAGAAGCTCACTGGAGCATCCCCTGAAGGGAAACCCATGCACAGGTCCAGACAACACAATTTCAGCAATAACATGTAGTTCCTCAGGAAGCTGAGCCAGAATGAAATGTTTGCCTACATCCAACTTAATCTCTGAGAAGGAACACGTTGGATGAGCAAAGAGCCTGAGAGGTTTCCCTCTGCTTGCTGAAGAGACTTTGTCTTGGCAGAGACACTCTGCTACTTCCACTCATAGGTTGATGCTAAAAAATTAAACCACATTTCCCTCCCATCAGCCAGAAGAGGTGGATGCCTGCTAAAATATTTCCCACTCAAATAGGGTTGTCTTGGAAGGACTATTTTTTGTTGACCCTCTTTGCTTGGGCACTCAATGGAAATCACACTGAGAAGACAGTGCTTCTTACTCAAATATTGGGAGGATTAGTAGTGTTATCCCAACTCTTCCAGGCTCCATCTGTCATCAGATCAAAACACTCACAAGCAGCCAATGCTTTTGGTTGTCTTTGTTCCTGACCCTCATGCAAACATCCAGCAGCAGATTTTGAGAGGCCACACAAGATCCCCTGAGCTGGGCTTAATGAACCCAGAATCAGAGCCACCAAAACTCAACAGCTCTTTTAGTGAACTCTGTTATCAACCTGCTTTCCAAAGAGCAGTTAAGGGGCTGAGCTGAACATGAGACTCACACAAGACAGGAGCTGCTAAAAGCAAGCTGTGATTGATTCTGAGTGCTCCTGTTTTGGGACCTTCAGCTACAACATGTTCCCTCTGGATATCCACACAGTTTATTCTAACATGCATCTCCTATTTGCCATCCTTTGCACTGCTTCCAACTACTGGCTACACCTGTTGCTCCCATTACAACTTCCCAAAAGGATTGTTTAAGTAGCAGGGGTGGGGTTTTTACTGCATTCCTTACCACACATCAGCTTTCCTTCCATAGCCCTCTCCACTGATGACCTCTGGGCTCATCCAGTACGGTGTTCCCGTGACAGATTTAATCCCAGTCCCAGACATGCAGATGGTCTGGATGCGTTTGCTGGCCCCAAAATCTCCCAGTTTCACATTTCCAGCAGAATCTCTCAGAATATTGGCACCTGAGGTGAAAAGCAAAGAGATGAAGCAGCAACCTGAAGTGGCCCCCATGAGGAGAGCAGGAAGGGCGCAGGCAAAGAGCCAGGCAAGAGGGAGCCCAAAGGGCTGTGGTGGGGCTGCTTGTTCAAGCTGGTGAAGGGCAGGGACAAAAACACTTCAAATACCAGATCCCAGCACGATGCTGTGCACAGGAGCGTGAACTGGGGCAGGGGGAGGCTGGGTAGAGCAGATCCAAGCAAGCAAGAAGCCTCTCTGTACTTCCCCCTCACCTTTGATGTCCCTGTGGACAATCATATTGCTGTGTAGGTAGAAGACTCCCTGCAGGATCTGCCGGGTGTACTTCCGTGTGACGTTCTCGGTCAGAGCACCGTAAGCTTTCAGCTGGTCCTTTATGGAGCCCTGTTGCAAAGAAACAACACACACCAGCCATAAGAACCAGCAGAGCCATCCTGTCACAGCAACTCCTTAAACTCTCCTGACCAGACTATCTTCCAGCTCAAAAAGAAAAACCCCAAACCATCCTGCATAGAAACAGCAAGATAAAAATCCAGTAAGGGCTGAACAGTGAAGACTGGTCCCTGTGTCCCAGATCCCAGGGGAGAAAAAGGTACAGCCTGGTGCCTGTCAGAGCTGCCTCCTGCCAACACCACAGACCTTCTTCCCCCTCTAGTGGCTGGATGGGTGTCACAGACAGCTCACGGAGAAGGACCAAACTGACGAGGAAGTCCCACTCAAATGGAGAAGATCAGCTATGAATCTAAGTAGATTCATAGAGTCTTCAGAATTGGAAAAAATCTCTTAGACCATTGAGCCCAACTGTTAACTCAGCACTGCCAGGTCCACTACTGAACCATGTATTTTTTTTAACATTTCCAGTGATGGTAATGCCACCACTTCTCTGGGCAGCCTGTTCCAGTGCTTGACAACCCTTTCAGTGAAAAATTATTCCTAATATTCCATTTAAATCTCTTCTGGTGCAACTTGAGGCCATTTCCTCTGGTCCTATCACTTGTTACCAGGGAGAAAAGCCTGGCTCCCACCTGTCTACAATCTCCTTTCACTGAGTCGTAGAGAGCCAGTTCTTCAGGGCCAAGCTAATGAGCCAGTTTTCCATGAAACCTCCTCCCAAAACTTTGGCCAGGAAGGAGCACCCACGGGCATGAGGGACAGCCAGCCCCACAAGGGGCTGCTCCAACAGGACCACCCAGGGCAGACAATTTGCAAGCACTTGAATTTCTGACCCAGGCATGTAGGATTAAACTGGTCTGATTGTATTGATCAAAGAGGAAAGGAGGCAGAGGTGCAGACCTATTTATCATCTGCAGGAGGTTGATCCCCTTGATTTTAGCTGGGAAATGGATGTGTCTCACTGCACCAGAGCTGGGTTTTAGCAGGGATGAACCACGGGCAGAGTTGGGGTTCAGTTTCCAGCTCTACCCCCAGCATTCAGGCTAGCTGGGAAGCAGGAGGGGAAACTCATCCTGTTTCTGCCTGCCCTGCAGCTCTGGGGTTGATCCAAGATTGCCAGTCCTGTCCTGGGAACAGTGGCTGCTCTGCTCCAAGTCAGCCCATCAAACTGTATTAGCTTTTGCACATCCACCCATCTCTGCTGTTGCTCTGCCCAGCTACTGTTTTGGCTTCTTCTGAGGCTGGTGCTGATGCTGTGGATGGGCCTCTCCTTTTCCTGTCACAGCACTGCTGAAGCAACCTGAGATGCTCTAAAGGACCCCCTCGTACAACCTGAATGCAGGGTGTGTTTCCTCACCACAACCAAATGAGCTTTCTTATCCTGCCTTCCCTCCCCCTGATGGGGGGAGACCAAACAAGTAGGGGACACAGGTTCTTTTGAGGCCTGTGGTCAAATAGACCATTCTATGTTCCATGAATAAAGTAACAAAAGTAATTTATGGAGAAGACAAACTACAGAGTCAGCTGTTAACTGGGGGCCATCATAAGAATGCCAGGCTAGTGCTGCACCCAAATTTGGCCCCGTGAAGATTTTGCCAAGCTGACTGCCTTAAACTGGAAGCTTGGCCAGACCCAGCTTTGTAGAGCTGCTGTCCTGCAAGGTTTGGGAACTCCCTCACTTCCACTGGCCTTGGAAACCAAAGCCCTGAGCTGCTTTTGTGAAACGAGCCGTTGTTGCAACAGCAAAGTCAATCTGTATTTGGTCAGAGCTTGGCTTTATCATTAAAAAAAATAAACATTGAACTTCCAGCCCTGCTGGACACTGCCCCAGCATCAAATGCTGGTTTCCTGGCTGCTAACAAACACGGGCATACTGTGGAATTAGCAGCAAGGGGACTGCTGGAATTCTTGGGATTTTCTCCTCTGGGGAGGGCCTGAAGGCGAGATGCCCACAGGGAGAAAGGGAGGACAGGGCTTGGAAGGGACTCAGGGGGTGGAAATCCACCTGATCACTCACATGCAAGATGTGTTCAGAGAGCTTTTAGCACGTTTACTAAAGACCAAAATTATTTGCAACCAGATGATTTAATTGTCCCTTCTGACCTTACAAATCTCTGTATAAACAAGGGTTTATTCTCCCACACTCTGGGGAACCAAATCCAGCTGGACAGGAGGGACTCAGGAGAACAGATCCTCCAGCAATGTAAATAATGTTGTGCTGCTTTACACCAACCAGTGACTTTGCCTAATGGCTGATGTAATTCACAAGCTCCCAAGCACAGAGATGCTCAACTCATCCATGTACAATCTTCAGCCCCTGCTTAAACTCCCTCAAAGCATTCTGATCTTTTTCCCCGTGGTATTTTCATCAGCAAAGCCACAAATTGAGGCCACTCCAGCATAAGAGGATAACGCTGCCACAAAAAGCTCTGTCCTCCACAGAAGACTCTAAGTGAATAACACTGTTTTTAGTACACACGTGCTGAAAGCCACAAATAATTGGTGACAGCTGTGGGTGGACAGTTGTACTGTTAGTTTTCCCTGCAGGGATTTGCAGTAAATACTTAAGGATGGGCTCAGGCCCTGGTGTTTGGAGCCAGATCTGGATCATATCCCACATTCACCAAGTTCAGATTCCAGACTGGGAACACACCCTGCTTCAGGATTCAAACCTAAAACCTGCCTGCAAGGCTGTTCATTTCACCCAGTGCTTGCTGAGGGGCTTCACCATGACATCTGACTCGCATCCCAAGCTTTCCCCAGCCTTAGGGATGCATCCACTGCTTTGGTTTGGTTCACAGCTGGACAGATACAAATTTCACCAACATCCAGGACAATCTAAATCTGTTTTCTGCCTCTCAGGACAATCTTTAGCAGGAAGCACACTTACCCCTGGCATGTATTCAACAAAGATAGACAGTTTCTTCTCTTCAGGATCCCGCAGGCACCCGTAGTACTGCACTATCCTGTCGTGACGGAGAGTCTTCAACAGCTGAATCTCACACTCCAAAGCATTCACCTCCTGCAACAAAACAGACAGCCTTCCTGCTGAAAGGGAATGGCAACTCTGGCAATATGATATAAATACTGCTCCAAGCTGAGCACAGCTTTTGTAGCAGCTGGGAAGCTGCCCATGAAGACATTGGCTACATGAGGCTCAGAAATGAGAGAAAGGCAAGGAGAAAGACAGGGCTTGGTTTTGAGACAGGTTGTTGTTGTTGTTATTATTATTATTGTTATTATTATTATTACTACTACTACTACTACTACTTGTGTTCAAGGAGTTTTTCTGGAAGGGTGTCAATGAAGTCACTGCTCAGACGGGGAAGAAGGTGAAGGGAGCAAGAAGGACAAAACTAAGGAAGATCAGACAGACCTGCAAGAGATGACACCTGAGACAGAGCAGGTCAATGTGACCAAGGAACCAGGAGGCAGAGAAGTCATCAGAGCACGATGAGTGGTGCCAGGAGCCATTCAGGAGCACTCCAGAGAGGGAAAACAACGCTCTGTCTCCACAAGCTGCTTTCCATCAGGGACACAGACACCCCTGACCTCAACCCCCAGCCCACAGTTCCCCAGTTCCTGCCCCTGTACTCACTTTACTTGTCTCCTGGCTGTCAGGGTCGAAAGGCACCTGCTTCACCGATAGTTCCCGCCCTGTGTCAGCATCGTAGCAGAGATAAACTTCCCCAAAAGCTCCTCTGCCCAACAGCTTCCCCAGCCTCCAGTTCACAGGTGCCTGCAGGGCTACAGGGGAGAGGAGAGGGTTGAGAGAAGGGCACAGCAGGGAGACTTCAGCACCAGGACCCACCTGATCCTACAGGGTGTGGGGCAGTCAGTGAGCCACCCTCTCCCAGGGGCACCAGGACAAACCAGTTTTAATTGCACTGGTGCTGCTGGTGTGGGGGCAGTGTCTCCCAGTCTGCATTAGCATAAAACAGAAACAAATCCCAGAAAAGTCCTATTTCATTAGCAGTCTTTCCTCCCAAAACTGTTTTCTTAGCTAACATTGGAATTTCCCTTCTGCTGTGGGAGTGTTTAGCAGGATACAGCAGGGCTGAGCAGCAGCCCAGGCAGGGACCAGTAAGGAGTTTTATCTCACTGGTCATTCCTGGGATGTTATCCATCACTAAACAGGCCCCAAATGAAAGAGTTTGTCTATCATGGGCAGTCTTGCAATAGCAGAGGAGCCTGACACACCATCTTTGGGTGCTGGGGTGACAGCACTGTAAGCAAGGGATGGATCCTCTGGATGCATTTGCTCCCACATCCCAAGTCTCCTGGAAGTTTCTGCTGTGTGAACACACTGACAGTCCAACACAAGCAATTTTCTGCAATCCAGCAGGTGCTGAACACCAGCTGACCCCACACAGCTCTCAGCACAAGGCCAAGGGAAGACACAGTGTGTTGAGCTAAATCTTTCTCATGAGACATAAGCTGGGGATGCAATCAAACTTCACCCATGCCCAGTAACTCAGGTCCCAGGAACTCAGTTTTGGGCCAAATCCCAGCTCTGCTGAGAGCTCAGGCACTCAGGGCTCACTCACAGTTCCTCGCTTTCGTTGGGGAGGTGCTGAAGACCTGCAGACCCTTCTCACAATTGTTCCAGCACTTGGGCCTGTACTCATCATACTGCAAGGTGCTGAGCTTGCTGTCCCCAGTAAAGCTCTTGGTTCTGCTGGAAGGGACAAGCTGAAACAGGTTCTCCTGTGGGAAGTAACTCCTGGGGAAAGTCCTCCGGCCTGTAGGAGAAGAAGGGGGAGAGTTACAGCAAGAACACACACACCAGCTTGGATCTACCTGCCACCACCTTCTCACATCACTGTCCAGATCCTCACCTCTCCAAATTAAACAGAACAAGTGTAATGAAACTGAAGCAAAGCCCTGTGAACATTTTAAATTCAATTTAAGGGTTGATAACAGCAGGAATTACATCTAATGCAGATGTTTCCAGAAGGGTTTGCAACAGTTTAATTACATCAGGGGGTTTGTCGGTTGTTAATCACAATTAAACACTGAGCAGGCAGGGATTTACATTGAAAATTATCCCTGGCATCCCCTAAGTCCACAATGCAAATGACCACACAGCAGTGCCAGACCTGATTTCACAGGGATGTCAGTGAAAGATGAAGTTCATTCTGGAAAGCTCAGTATGCTCTCTGCATGTCCTCAGTACATTTTCCCCAAGGGAATTGTTGCCTCCCACCATTTGCTGTCTCATAGAGTGAAAGAATGAGCAGGAAAATGGTGATGGAGTGGTCCCCAAGGCTCAGAGCTCACCAGCTTAAAACAGAGAGGCAAACAGACACTGCTACCCTGAAATTGCTTGGGGACTTCCTACAGCTCTGTGAGAAACCTGCTGTAAAGGTCACAAAAAAGCATTCTCACAAGCAAGCAATTTAGGGGAATAGAAAGGTTGATACTGCCAGGGCTGAGAAATGCCAATCATCCCCATGGCTAAATTAAAACAGGAGGTGTAGGCAGAGGACAGGCTGTAGATGCTCAGCACCTCCCAGGAGCAGAGCTGCAAGGTGTCAGGAGAGTTCTCTTCAGAAAACACACATGAATCCCAAATTACTTGGTGGTCCTTCTTTTATTAGAAACCTCTCCTTGCCAAGTGTTTCCAGTGCTAGGCACTGTCACAAGCCATGAAGGATGATCACCTCCCCCCTCTGTGCTGTCCTTACCGTCACTGTAGTCCTTGCGGCTCTGGGAGAGATGGTACTGCCTGGGGAAGGTCCCACCTTTCCCAAACCTCTCACAGAATGGGATGTCAAAATCTGACAGGAGGGAAGAAGACACAGGTATTTCTGAGATCAGCTCAGTATCAAACACCCAGAGTGTTTCTTATGGGAGTTAGAGGCAGGAACAAGGTGACAAGCTGTTCATTTAAACAGCTCTACAATCCCCAAGGCTCCTCTGAAATCTGCCCACAGTCACAAACTCTTCAGTGGAAAATCAGGGTAAGACACACTGTCCTTGGTGCCCCTAAAGCCGAGGTTTAACTGCTGATTTTATGAACCCTGGCTCACACTGTTCAAGTGAAAGGCAGGGGAGTAAAATAGACCACGCTTGGTTTCCAAGGCAGAGCACTAAAACATCCTACTTGCACATTGAAAATGCAAAAATCAGCATGAAAACAGAACTGCCAAGCAGGGTCAGGCCTAGATACATCTACTCCAAAACCTTTGCTGTGGTATCAGCTATTTCCAGGGAAATGCAAAAATCCAGCACTTGACTAACACCAGATAATCTCTCCTCTCTTTCTTCTCTGATGCAACTCCTCCCCTCTGAAAGCCAGGGACCACTTTATACCTCCAGAGCTCCAAAATTTTATATTAATTTGATTAAATGCTATAAAGATAGAATATACAGAAGGGACAAAAGACCATCAGAGTTTACAGAATGATGAGAGTGATGGATGGGCACGCGAGATAAGGACACATTTTTCTAATAAAAACCACAGCACAGGAAGCCATTGCTGGTAGCACTAAATAACTGGAGATTAAAATATCTGTCATTCCACTCCATTCTTTCACCTGCTGTTTTTCCTCCATCCAGTTCTAATGACACAGCCCCTTCTGATTGTTTGTTTGTCTTAGCCCGGGGCCAGCAGCCGCTCCTCGGAGGCCGGTCCTGGCCTCTGCTGCACTTCGGTGTGATTGCCAAAAAGAGCACATAATGGCTGAAATATGGTCAGCAAGAGAAGCAGCAAGGACAGGGCAAGAGGCTCTCGGTGAGCCACGTGTGAGCAATGGTGCTGAGAGGTGTCTCAGAGCAAAATGCCACGGGGGAAGCATTGAAACCTTCGGCGACGTGGGCTGACTGCAGCTCCGTCTCTGCAGCTCCATCTCTGCAGCTCAGTCTAGAAACCCTGCCTCGGGCCAGCAGTGAGTTATCCTGCCACAGGCTGGCTGCCATTTGCTCATTTTTAATAGTGCAAGTCATTACAATATTACAGAGTTTCCATTATTTAACCAGCTGGATGTTTATAAGTGATGAAGCAGTAACCTATGATCTGTGCAAGCCACCAATACAGTTTCTCCAACAGCATTTGCACGACTGCAGATTGTTATTAATGCAAGTGGAAGAGCTATAACTCCCTAGAGAGCTGGGGTTTGCCATGTAGGAAGTTGAGACCCTGAACAGGCAACTCCCAGGTACTGACAGAGACAAAAGCTGATCCTACAAGGCTGTTCCCAGCTTGTCAGCACCTTCCAATTGTCTCCAAACAAAAAAGCATGGCCCCTTCAGCAACATCTTCCCACACACACCTCTCAAGAGCTTTACTTGCTTGCATCCATCTACCTCAGGGCCCTGCTGCCCAGCTGGGACTGTTCTTGCTGCCAGTTGATTCCCAAACCAAGCCCAAAGGTTCCTCAGTGCTACCAGTATTGCTGCAGAGTCAAGAAGGGTTAATGCACACGAGAGCAGCCCTGACTGTGTCTGATGCTCTGGGTCTTTTGCTTTTAGAGAACACTCATGTTTGATCATTGCAGAGTCAATTCTGAAGTGTTACCTAAGCCATGGAGCTGGTTTGCTTGATTGCTTTTAATTACTTTTCATGCATTGCCATCTCTCTAATAGCCTTTACCCAGGCTCTTTACTACATGCTTTTTATACTTTCAAGCAAATATAAACTACAAGAGTACTTACCCATGCAATCAAGACTGTCTTTGGGATGGCTCTTCCTTCCAGGAACAGGGGTTTGGGTAAAGGGAGGGCTGCAAAGGGATGAAAGAAAAGCATACATTTATTATGTCAGATAGGCTATGGAATTAATACACCAGGAAAAGGACAGGCTAAACCACAAACTGCACTGATCACTGAGCTCCCATCCCCATCCTGCACAAGAATGAAGATTGTTTTTTTGGCTAGATTCACCAGGCTGAAACAAAGCTGCCAAAGCTCACCACACCTGTGCAGGAGGCAGCACAGAAGGAGGGCTGCAGGTTTCTCCTCCCTCAGCACCAAGTGTTCAACCACACACTTCTGCTTTCCATGAACATTGCTCAGCTGCTGCAGATGTACACACCAGAGCCCTTCAGTCATGCTCAGGTCATGCAGGTTTCCCTTTCTCTGCAACATCACCTCCCACCTTCCTCACACGGAAACTGCAGCACCACTGGGAACATGCAGCCTCCCAGGAGACCAGGAAGGAGAGTGTGGGACTGGTGCCTCAAGGCTCAAGGTCTTTCAACTACCCTGAGAGGCTGATAAGGCACTGCAAGGGGATTTCAGAAATGCCAGTTTCACCCCAGGCTCCCTAAGGGCCAACAGGGTGATCTGGACATGTTTTTCCACTCTCCCTTTTAACAATATGGGCACAGAGTAGAAATCAGCTCTGCAAAGTGCTCTGAAACCCAATCACAGCAAAGCTGATCACTGCTGTGGCAAAGAGGAGTTTGTGGTGCTGTTTCTAACCCTCAGCCTGGTCACTGAGCCTGGTGACTCACTCTGTCCTCTTGGGCTGATGCCATCCCAAGCAATTGGCTGCAAGGGCTCTGCCACCTCTCTGCAGGAATAAAAGTCTTACTTACTCCTCTTTCTTTCTTGAAATAATATAGCCCTCCTTGTGCCTTTTCCATGACTGAACACATCTGCCTGCTTTGCATGTGAAATCAGGCCATGCCACCCTCTCACAAACATGCCTAAAGCTCTTCTCTTGGTTCACAACAGGGAGTTACAACCAGCCCGTGCTCCTTCTGCTGTTCTTCCCAGCAAAATCTGTGCAAAAGCAAAGCTGGGACAGAGAGGTTGGGAACACAAGGAATCCAGCTTCCATACAGCCCTTAACAATGAGCAAATACATCACAGGAAATTATTAAAAGCCACAAAAAGGAAATGGACCTTGATGCTGAGACAGATCCAAAGTGCAGAGAGCTGCAAACCCAAAGCACGCTACACAATCACCCCAACACAGACCCGCTGGAACGCAGCCCCGGTGCTGTATGGCAACAGCAACAGTGGAAAAAATAGAAAATCTTTGATGCAGATGGAAAAAAAAAATAGACTGCTTCCCAAAAGGACACTGTGTCTTATCCACAGCTCAGCTTGCACAGCAGCAAACACAGTTTCTGTGCACGTGTGAGCCGGGACCGAGCGGCCGCACCAGCCATTGAATCGCAGCCTGGGTTAGTACAGCGTGTCCCAGTTGCTTCCTGCTGAGCAGCTAAACTTAGTTACTGCTCATCTGGTGTCCCCAGCACCTTGACTGACACGTCTGTGGCTGCTGGCACTGCACAGGGGCTGTGGAATTTGCCAGTGGTCAGGGGAGAGCAGACAGCGTGCCCGGGGAGGAGGAGGCATGGAGAGGCTGATGGAATATTGACCTGGTCACTGCAGAGAGCCAGAGGGTGGAAAGAGGAGGTGCTGGGAGGGTGGTGAGGCACTGGAACAGCTTGCCCAGAGAAGTTGTAGCTGCCCCATCCCTGGAAGTGTCCAAGGCCAGGCTGAATGGAACTAAGCAACCTGGTCTAGTGGATGGGGTTTGGAACTGGATCATCTTTAAGGTCCCTTCCAACCCAAACCATTCTGTGATTCTATGAGAGGGGTATGACAAAAAAAGAAAACCTGGTCACACAAAGCCAGGCTGTCTTTGTCCAGCTCAGATTACAGCAATTCAAATCATTCCATTGCACAGATATCTGTGCCAGGATCTGGTTTTCAGCATTAAAGAGAAATTGGTTTTGCTCAGGTGCATCCTCATCCCAACAGAAACCTCAGGGGATGCCACTGACCCCGCTCCTCTCCTGCTGTGGAGCAGAGGCTGCAGTTCAGCTTGTGACCACGGGGACATGCACAACTCACCTGTCCACAGACCTGTCCAGCGACTGGCAGCTCCCAGACAGAGAGTCATCGGGGCTGATGAAAGCTTCAAGCATCTGTCAGTGAAAGAAAAGGGGAAACAATAAAACCATGCACTGTAGTTCTTCAAGCTCCAGAATCAGCAGACTTCTGCAGGGTCATCTATTTATTATGCCCCTCTGCATTATTGTTCTTTCCAAATGCTATTTGCTTGTAGGAAAACTGAGGCAAAGGTAATCAGCACCCTGGTGTTTGAAGCATGTGGAGAAGTCAATGAAATTCAAAGTGCTCAATGTATTTGTGGAAAATATTGATAATACTAAAGGAAAATATGTCTCAGGACAAAAATGATGTGCCCAAGGCCAAGTGGATGTTGTGTACCACAGTCAGGATTGCAGCCCTGGACTCCTGACTTCCCGAGCTGCCCTGGCACATGAGCCCAGCCTTCCTCTCTGCTGATAAGCGCAGCATCATCAGGGCTTTTGGCTGGAGGAACCGGCTTGGCTCTCACCAGCTCAGTGAGTCAAAAGCTGCATTTGTGTTGCTTCCTGGATGAGACATTGTACTGGCCAGGATTATTTATAGCTGGTTAGTAACAATAGAGGGTTTGTATGGAGTGGTAAACCCAGGGGCTGTGTGCACTTCCACATGGAGCAGAGCCTGCTCCAGGGCACGCTGCGCTGCAGGCGGTGCCACGCTCCCTCCTGCCTGTGGGCACTCACTGAGCCCTGCTCCACAGCTCATTCCTGGGAAAGCTGAGCAAGGAGGGTCAAACACCACGTGGAGCCACACTTTGCTGGTTCCCACATCGCTCCTCCTTCCCCAACAGCCTCCCTTTCCACACACTGTTCCCATCAGCCCTCCTCAGCTGGTTGTCATAACAGCTCGTGTTGTTTTGGCCGGACAGTTCCAACTGCAAAGGGTGATTTTTCTCTGCTTCCTTCTTTTTTTGGGAGTTTTTACCCCAAAACCTCATCCTTCAAAATGCACTAGACCAAAGAGGAGCAAGAACTCTGACAGAATGCACTCCCCACCTGTGCCAGCCATGCCAGGTCCCTTCCAGCAGTTACTGCTGAAGCAGACTCATTTCTCAAAAGCATAAAACTGGGAATTGAGGCAGGCTCCATACTCAGCCTCTTTACCTGCCAAGCTGGTCTCAAGACCACAGTTACACCACAGGCTTGCACAGGGGTATTCCCCAAAAAACAGCAAGCTCCAGCTTCTGCACGGTTTTCCATGGGGCACATATGGAAGCAGCAGTACAAGGACATTCTGGAGGCAAAGTCCATATGGGGGAAAGAGACCTGCTCAATGAGAAAAGACAAAAACCCCCAAACCATTCCCCAAACCCCTTTTCCCTGCATTTAATTTGTCAGCAAAGGGCTGCAGGCCACCCACAGTGTGATGCTGGGGAAAAGCAAGGAGAGCATCTGGGAAGCTTCACCAGGAGCAGGCTCAGGGCTCTGAAGCAATGGAGCTCCATGAGCAGCCAGTGGAGCTGCACTGATTTACACCCAAGGGGGGTCAGGGACCCTCCCCCTGCACACACACACACACACACTTTGTCTTAATCCTCCCCAACATGTTTGGCAGGTCTGTGGAAACAACAGAAAGCCAACTGTTGGCTGCAAGGAGCACACGGTACATCTGCACTCTGACGCTGCCAAGACTCACCCGGAGTGACTTCTTATTTTATTAATGGCTGTATAATAAACTGCTGAAAACACAACTTTGTCATGGAAACACCGGCACAGCCTGCACGCAAAAGTGGAGCGAGTGGGTGCTGTCTGAGTGTAGGAAATGCACATCTCCCCAGGGGAGATCCTGGGGGCCAGCACAGCAGTTTGATGGATTGAGCTGAGTGCCTTCCACATGTCCCTCCTGCAAATTGTGGATCTTGGATCTGTATTTCCAAGAGATTTGCAAGAATGACATGTCCAGACAGCCCAGCTGACTTCACAGGATCTATACTAAGCTCTCCAGAGCTACAGATTGAGCAGAGATTCAAATGGAGAGGGAGGCACAAGCTGCTCCCACTCTGGTCCCTCAATACTGCAGAGTTTCCCCTGTGCTGGGTACCAATTTGACTGGAGGACAAGGTACTGCTCAGCACTGAAGAACTTGCTGCTCTTTTATTACTGAGGGATTGGAGTATACAAACTCCTTATTAAGAGAGGAAAGAAAAGTATAAATGGGGGAGGGACAGACAGAAAACCACAGAGGCTGTGGGCAGAGCCAAGAGCTGCAACCAGAGCTCAGGCAGAAACACCACAGGGGAAGCAGCCAGAGCTGCTGATATTCCCGGGCTGTGGCTGCTGCAATCGCAGGCAATCGGCTGCTTGGCACATTCCCTCGTGGTCCCGGGATCTGGGAATGCTGTGGCCACCAGGGCCTGGCAGCTGGTGCACACACTGGTGTCCCAGATCTGGGTTTCTCCAGAGCTATCTGAGGTGCCCAAGCACATCTGCCATCCCCACTGCAGCTGGCTTTCAGGGTTCCTGGAAATCAGGCCCATGCATGCCAAGCCCAGGGGCACCTCATCCTGGAGAGAAGTGGCCTGAGCCCCACACACAGCCCCTGCTGGGAATTTCTCGCTGGGAACAGCTCTCACAGCACAGCCTCCCTTGCACCCAACACTGTCCCAGCCTAGCCCCCAGCCCCCAGCCCCACTCACGTTCTGGTCCATGGTCTCGGGGATGAACTCGCCCTCGCTGTGGATGCTGGTGTAGGAGCCCTGGCGGGCGATCTGCTGCTGCTCCTCGGGAACGCTGCCCGGGGGCGGAGAGCTGCGGCCGGTGTGCAGGGAGCCTGGGCAGGGAAAGGCACGGGTCAAGCAGCGAACCTCAGTTCAGGTGTCCCAGTGGTCACACTGCTCCTGGAGATGCTGCTGGGTGTGGGGGGCAGTGGAGCTGCAGGTGTGATACTCTTGCTGTTTATGGGCATCCGACAAAGCTTTTGCAACAGGGAAAGTTTGTTACTGTGGGGCCACACAACAGGTGGCAGGCTTGACCTTCAACACACCCTGGATCCTAAGAGCTGTCACTGTATCCAGGTGTGCTGCCAGAGAGGAAAGGGCTCTGGAGTTCTGTGGTGATATAATCAATCTCAAAGCAAAGTACAGACTCCAAACCCACCTCCCCTCTTTCACCCCCGAGGCATTCCCTCCCTGGAGCAGGTCACTGCCTTGTTCAGCAATCTGGGAAACAGCCTGGCTGTACTCAGTACAACATCACTGAAACACTTCTTACATGGAAAACGATTTGCACTCACATACCCTCTTCTCTCCCCTTTCCCTACATGAAAGTAAAGAAGAAGGAAAACCAACCCTCAAATCCAAAAACCCCATGATGGGAATGACCTATGGGATCAGTTTGTCCCACGTTTTGCCAAAGGAATTGTCTCCCCTGTTTACATCCCCAGAGCCTCCACACCAGGCAGAGCTACCTGGAAACGCCATGTATCCCATGCACAGACAGCAAGGCTTCCACAGGCTCCCTCTCAGGTCTTGTTTAGCAGAAAGGCATTGCCATTTTGCACCTGGGAGAGAACTCCACAGCTTCTTTATGAAGATGTCCTGTTCCTCCTGCTTATTCCCACAAATCCACTTTATCTGATTCCTTGTGCCTTTTCCAGCTTTAGGGATTGCTGCCCTTGCTTGGGCCAGATGCAGAGTCTTGGCTCTGCTTGGCTCTGTGCAGTCCCTGCCCTGCACCCCTGTGCTGTCATCACTCCATGGCAAGGAGTGGCTGACGGAGCTTCAGCTGCTCGGCCCAGGGCAACGTGAGCTTTCACACAACACAACAACTCCTTGTCAAGCAGACTTCTGAAAAGCACACATCCTTGAGGAGATACAAAGCACATGGAGATGTCTTCCCTTACACTTTGGATCCATTTTTGCAGCACTCTTGCCAATTCTTGGATTGTTACCATTTGCTAGCAATGTGCCCAGGCTAAGCACAAGAGACAGGTACTAGGAAGAGGCCTATCCTATAATGAAAAACCAACACTGATCTATCAACACAGCACTTCTGCCTCTTCTGCTGCTATTCTGCATCACAGTTACTGTGCCAGATGGATCTCTGGCATAAATCCATCAGCATGATTACCACTACGAACCCGAGTTCCCACCTTTCACTTCAGCAGACACACATCAGGAGCTGCTAATGTTAACAGTGTCACACCAGCATCAAAGATCACTAAATCAGGCTTGCTGGATTTATACCAATCACACTGATATGTCTGTCCCATGGTACATCTTCCTTCTGACTCCTTGCTCAGATTGTAAAAATAAAAGTCATATGGCTTTTTTTTCTTCTTCCTATTTTCTCCTTCACAGATTTCCTGCAGGATAAGAACACAGTGAAAAAACCCCAACTGAAGTAATGCCAAGATCAAGGGGAGAGAATCTCTCGAGTGCTGCAGCACTCATCACGAACTGGCTTGCCACCAGCCCTAAAACAAAACCAGTTGGGAAGTACAGCATCCTCTCTTTGAAGATAAATAAACAAACTTTTAACTATTGAGCAGTTTGGGCACCCTGGATAAATCACTGCATTAGCAGCCCCTTGTTTGTTTAGCAGATGCCAATCTGGAATGCAGCATAAGGACATTTGGGTGGTTCTTGCCCCAAGAAGCTGCTGGAGGATTCAGTGTGGTGGAACTGCTGCATCTGAGCTCTGCTGAGCATTTCTGTTACTGCTGCCATGAGGTGAGGGTCTGCTCATGCACTGTGGGGATCTCCTGCTCCAACTACCCACTCATTGTCCAGAAAGCCTTTGACTATGATTTTACAAAGAGCTGTACATGCCCTGTTTGATTCTGAACCCAGGGAGTTAAATGAGATTTATCACAAGCACAAAGACTTTGCACGATCTCTCATTAAACCTTTGCCTGTTACAAATCAGCTGTATTTGACCTTCCAGAGTCACATTTCCTGCCAAAAACTTTAAAAGGGGATAAAACACCAGCTATTTCCCAGCAGGTAAGGAAATTAAACAAAAGGCTTAGGCTTTGCATGCTTGGAAACTGCTGGAGTGAACCAGATCCCTTTCAGCCAGGCTGTTTGGGTAGAAGTGCTGCCCAGAGTAATTTATGCAGCTTCACACCTCCAGGAGCATTGGTTGCTGCTGCTTTGTGTCCATGCATGCCCATCCACCTGGGAGGAACACATGGTGGGAACAAAGTCCTGGAGCTCAGGGCTGATTCCCTGCTCCAGCCCTACCCTGTCCTGTTACCAAAACCTCAGGCAGTGGTTCCTGTGCTGCAATCCCAGTGCTGCTGGAGGAGGGGAGGAATGGAAAATAAGGGTCAGAGAGAGAGTGCAACAGTGGTAGTGAACGGCAGGCTTAATTCATAGCGGGGCAACACAAGGCACATTGGATATATTGGACAATGCTGATTTACCCACACTGAGGCAGAGGAAGGAACGGACAGACAAGCACAGATTGGGCTATTTGGCACATGACAGATGCTCTTCATGATTGATCTAATACTCAAGACACAGCAGCAGCACCAGGCAGGGAGAGGGGGCCCCCAGGGGACTGTCCTGGGGTCTACAGGGTTACATGTCAGCTCCAGTGGGGATGGGGCAGCCTGTGGGCACTTCCTTACAGGCAGAATGCTGGTCAGACCTCAGCAGCTCTGTTCAGGATTCCTGAACTCAGAGAAACTCTGCAAATTGGCACTGGTTGAGCATCTGACCTCAGTTACCCTCTGCAGCAAGGTGCTCTGGGGAGGGATTCCTGCTCCATGCTACACACACTAATGTAAAACCATATATTTGAGACCAGAGCACGACGTGTCCTGAGGACAGAGAACCAGGACAGCACGGAGACTCACAGTCACTGCTGGCACCCACTGGGGCCTTTCATGTTCCCTTCTGTTATTTTTATTTAAGAAGTGTCTTTCATGCAGTGTGTGCAGAGCTCGTGGTGCTGCACGTACAGCCAGTTCCCCCGTGCCAGGCTTGGCTTCCCTCCGCCCCCACATTCCCTGGCTTCATCCTTCCCCTGCTCTTCCCAAAACTCCATCCATGGCTGATCAGCACCAAGAAGGGAAGAGAAGCCCCTCAAAAGCAGGAGCTGGGGAGGGTTTGCTGGCAGCTGCCACCACTCCCAGCTGCAGCCTCGGGGAGCCCAGCCCTGGGATGACATCGCCGAACGAGGGACACGACATCAAGATGTGCTGTTCCTTTGAGCCCTGGCAGAAACACCAGGCTCAGGACATGGCAGCACAGGAGGAAGAGAGAAACCTGCTGGAAATTTCTCACTCTGGTCCTGTGAAGGGAAGCTGTGAGCAGATGGGCCAAATCTCCCTCAATTTTTCTTTTTCAATGGGATGCCTGCAAGTCTCCCGTCTCTCCATATTGATCCTCTGAGGATGGATTTTTACATCTTGATTTAAGGCAAATTTAGGGTACTTTTATATTAACGAGCAGGACAGAGCCTACTTTCTAACCCTAAAGCAGCTGACATGATACACACAGCTAAACTTTCCTCCTCTTTTCAAAACAGAGAGGGTCTCATCCATCCCAACTCCTGCAACACTCCTGGTCTGGAAAGAGCTGGCAGCACATGAAGCTATGGCTCAGCAGCCTGGTTTTCCATAGGAAAAAAACCCAGTAAAATAAAGCTTCTGGAAAATATTTCCACTGAACTAGTGATTTTGGAATGGGGCTCTTAAATAATTTGTGGATAATGTTCTGAAACATGTATTTCTACAAAGTAAATAAAAACAATCCTCAATTATCTGAAAATCCAGAACAGAAAGATTTTAGTCCAAGTTTTCTGACACTTTTTCTGGTCAACAAAAAACTGGAAGGGGATTTCCACTGAAAAAGTTTATGGGGGGAAAAAAAAAAAAGAAAATACTGACTTTGCATAAGGTTTTTCAGGGACATAGAGTGAAGACATTTTCTGCCCAGCAGAAGCAAAAATAGCTAAATCTTCCCCAGAACATCCACCTCCCTTCCAATGTGCCTGTGCCAATAACATACAGTTTTATTATTTTCTGCTGCTGTTTACATGGCAGAGTCAGCAGAAAAACATGAGACATCTCAGGAACACGGAGAACATGACCCTGAACTACCTTTCATTATAAAGACGCTTTAAATCTCCTTTCAAATGTGGTTTCAAGAGGAAAGCTGAAGCGAGTTAAGATCCTCTTTTGATAGCAAGCACTTTGATGACAGCAGAAGGAAAACACTGTGAAATGCCTTGTGACTGCAAGTGAAGAATAATTTCTCCTACAGAAGTCCCAGCCTCTTAGGATGCCTTTTGAAAATGCACCAAGTTCAGCAGCAGCCCCACTTTGGGAAACCAAAAAGGGGATCCTGTCTGTCGGTCTGTTCCCTGATGTTGTGTTTTAGGCTCCATCTGAAATGCTGCTCTCCCTGTCAGCCAGATGGAGTTTCTGCCCAGCTGCTGGATCACCCAGTTCTGAATCAGGAGGTCAAAAATGCATCTGCTGGGTTGTGAGCACCTCCTAAGCAGAGCTGCAGTAGCTTTGTGCAGACCCCAGAGAGCTCCAGAGAGGAGCAACCAGTTACCAAGCAGAGGGCTTGTTGAAACCTCTTTGCAAAGAGCAAGATTTATGATTTACATAGAAAAAAAGAGGTATGACACTGGCATGGGCTGTTTACTTGTGCCACCTGACCATGTAACAGTGCCAAGGACACTGGTTTTGGTGCATCAGCTCCTGGAGATGCCAACACTGGCACACTCTGCATCCTCCAGCTGGTGCTGCCCAGTGCTCCCCCTCCATTACCTTGACTAAACCAGCAGGTTATACCCATTCCTCCACTCTGCTATTCAAGCTTTCCCTCAAAATCCATTTGTAGCTCAGGCTGTCACCCTTGCAGAGCTGATATCTCACCCCTTGTCTGCCTTGTCTTAACCCAGGATGTTCTTCAAGGCAGCGACCCCTCACAGTCCATGGTACAGACCTGATCAGCAACCAGCAGCTCCAAAACAGCAAGGAAAGGCCAAAACACAGCATAAAAGTTAGCAGGAAAGTCTTAACTTTGCAATAACTCATCTTTCCACTAGCACAGCTACACATGGAGTCAGTTCTGCCCATCACACTTGGCTCACACATCAGTGGCAGCTCCCAGTGCCACAGCTCTTTGCTGGCTCACATTAACAGCCTAACACATGCCAAAAAAAAGAGCAGCAGAGATGTTTTGCTCAAGCACAGCTTCTGCTGAGACTCTGCTTTACCATGTATTTATGTGTGTCTTTCATTCAGGGTCATCTAGTGACTCTGCCAGACTCTCAAGAGCTATGTGAGCCAGAAAAAAAAGAAAAAAAAAAATCTCTGGTACATCCAAACACCAGGCCCAGAGAGAGCTCTTGTACATGTGCCACCCACCCCTGGCTTCAGTAAGAGTTGGGCATGGCTGCACAAGGATATGTTGGACCAACCCTAGAAGAACATTTTCTGTATATCTTGTCTGAGATGTAGCAACCCACAGGTATCAAGACAGCACAGGCTATGAAACAGAGAAGAGGCAAATCTTTGGAGAAAAACACCCTTTTGTTGCACAGAGAAGAGTTTGGAAGCATTTACTGCTGTGTAAGTACAGAGGAACTTTAAAAGATGAAGTATTTCTTCATGTGTATTTCTACAGGAGGGTCCCACTTTATTCAAGGCTGTCAGTTCTACAGTTGATGAAAACTGTATGAAAACAATAGTGATCTGTAGAAATTACCCTGTAATCTGCACCCACAGCCACGGCAGAGAACATTCACTGTGTGAAAAAATCATTAATCCTGCCTATAGGTTGGAATATTAATAATTATACCCCTGCTATACAGTCCCGTGTGTTGCTTTACCAGTTCTGCACGAAGCACCCTGCTCTCTACAAAATCCTACAAGGTTCTTCACACAAAAGCTCCTACAGACAGCTGATCGACAGGATTTGTCATTTCAAAAAGCTCAGAGTATTTTGGAAAGCAAGAAAAGCATAAACTCAAGCCCAGAACACCAAAGAAAAAACCAGACAAGGCTACACACAAACTCCAGTCCCTGCAGGGCTGCAAGAAGAGACATTTTCCTAGTCTGGCTTCAGGGGTTGCAGGTACTTACTTCCAGCACCTCTAAAGGAAAGGGATGCTTCCCTTCCTCTGGAATGTGACCACTGCAAAACACTGCACATATCCACTCCCCCCAGAAACCCCCAAAACAGCTACCACAGGTGTCATTTCACCAACAAGAACTGGTGGCATGGAGACACATATTTGGTCCTTATGTGGTGAAGCTGGTCCCAGCCCAGGAGCTCAGGAGCCCAAGCCCATCCAGCTTCATTAATCTGCCAGCTGGGAAAGGGGGAGAGGCACTGAGAGAAGGACAGCACATGGTTAAAGGAATAACTATGTCAAGGTCCCAGACAGCTTTGGCTTTCTGTAGATTCTCAGTTTTTACCTAGACAAAGCCCAGTGGCATCAAATTCATTGGAAATTTTTATCACTGCATTCCCTCCCTCAAATAACACCCCAGGCCCCCAGTTCTGTTTGCTTTCCTGCCCAACGTGACTCTGCTCAGCACAACCTCACCCGTCCTGCAGTCTCCTCCTCAGGCTGAGGATGAGCAGCAACTGCACTGAGTTACTGTGGGGGACATCAGGGTGGCCATCCAGACTGTAATACCCAGAGGGATGTGACAAAAAGGAGCAAGGGGATGGTGGCCAGGCTGACACAGCACGGAACACCCCGCAGAGCGCGGCACTGACCTGTTGAATATTTGCGCGTCCTCTCGGAGTCTTTGTACAGGGATCCCATGATATCACCCATGGATCTGGAGATCCTCATCTCATGCTGTTTGCTGTTGTTCGGCTGGAGGAGCTGGTAATCAGACAAAGGGAATGTGAAACCCTGTATTTGGCTCCCTGTGACCCTATTACCCAAGAACTACTAAAAAAAAAAATAAAAAAGAAAGAAGACGTGCACGTAATCTAGAGTGATCAAAAAACCATTCACAAACAATTCACATCTGTTAATAAAACAGTCTAACAAGATTAAGCTCCCACAGATAATGGCAAATACAGATATTTGACATAAAAGTTACTGCATTATCTCTAGATAGGTACAGAGACTGATCTCTGGCCTGAAAATGATTGCAATCCCAAAATCAGCACCTCTCCTCCATGCTCCCTAGACTCCAGTGACAGCTTGGGCACTGCAGAGGTTCCTCTGCAACAGGGCAGAGGGACAGAGAGGGGAAGGTCAGGCTCTGCCAGGGAAGACATATAAGGAAAGAGCAAAGAAATGCATGTGCAGCTGGTAACTTGGTGGTGCCCAGGTTTCACTAAGACAACACGGTACAGGGCGCTGTGATTTTGTGATAATTTCATGTATGACCTTGGAGCCATGTGTTCTTACACACAGAAGCACAGTCGTGTGCTTCAGGAAGAGATGGACCTGCTCTCAAAGGCATGCAGGAATCTACCTGGCTTCTCAGCTCTCAGCAGCTGACTTGCAATACTGCTGTGTTCCCACAGATTGCCCCATTTCCACACAGGATTTAGGAAACCCCAGCTGATAGCTCAGTTTTCCCCAGGACTCTGGTCCCTGCACTTTCTAAGCCTCTCAAAAGGAGTGGAGAAGTTCCAGGGGCTGTGAGCACCAGCAGTAGCTTGAGGATAAGCACTGTGAGTTTCAAGACTCCCAGTCTCTCCAGTACTTCTAGGAAACACAAAGAAGAAACAAGAGTTGCAACATCTACAAATCCCTTACTCTACAGCCTGTGCTTGGGGCAGCACGACATGTGCTTTGGCAAGACACTCTGTGCAAGCGAGGTCAGGCTAACAGGCTTAGCTGCAAAACCACTGAGCTCAGGAAAAACTAATAAATAAATAAAGATGGAAAAAACCCAGACAGTTCTGCCTGAGACTGAAGGATTCTCCAGTTTGCTCTTCCCAGCCCTTAGTGCTGCAGCAGCACACGGAGGGAACAGTCCCCACGCTGCCACCCAGAGTGGCAGGGGCCAGGGCACCACCCTGAACACAGAGATGACAAAGGAATGCTGGCAGCATCCCTAGGAATAAAGCACAAGGGGTTCTCTCAGGGTTTATCTTCATCTGAGGGTCAGTCTGGTATTTAACCCTTCACAGGATGCAGGAGGAGCCAGAGGGAGCTGAGCTCAGCCCCTGGGCTCCTATTACAGGAAGATTTCCGTGCAGCTGAGCCAAAGCAGGGCTGACCCCCCCCTCATAACCACCTTGCCCTCTGCTCTGCACTGTCAGGACACTCTTTTCCACTCCCCAACACAATAACAAGGCATCTCACTCCGGGCACAAAGGAGCAGAGAAGGTGAAGGGCTCACATTCGCTTTCTTTGGAGCGCTCACAAGGATCCGCAGGCTCTTCAGGGAAGGGCTCAGCTCCAATTGTTCCATCGCTTTGTCCAAATCTTCCTGGGATTTCAGTGGGATCAGGAGCTGGAAGGGATTAGACAAACAGCAGAGAATGGCAATGTCACACTTCTGGGTAAACAGAAGAAGCCAGATTCTTACAGGGAGCAGCTTGGGAACCGGGGGATGAGGGAGGAACCCAAAGAGGTGATGGAAAACGGAGTCCCTGTGCCCTCCAGCTTGTTGAGCTCTAACATTTTCTTCCAAGTCCTCATCTACCGAGGAACAGATGCAAAAAAATCACAACAAACAACATCTGCAAGGAGAAAGCTTAAAGGTCACACCAGCAATCCAGCTAGTGGGAAAAGGAGAGGGCTGGGATGAAACCCTGGGTTTGCTGCCTGCTGCTCTGGGCTGCACTGATCTGGGAGCCTGCAGGCAGAACCTGCTGCTACCCAGCCCCAAAACAATCCCACACGTTCTTCCTGGGTTTCTTCCTGGGAAGATGGTCATGCAGTGATGCTCCAAGAAACCAGTGAGCTGCACCCAAGCATCTGGCAGATGCTCCGTGCCCTTCCCTACTGCTGCAACCTATGTTCTGCACACTGACACAGCCTCCCTAGTCTGGCCATCAGGTGAAACCAGGGAATATCCCACAAATAAGAGTCTTTTCCCTTTTGATGTGAAAGGTGTGCATTGCTCTCCTTCCAAGAACCACTTCTTTCGCTCCCAGCAGAAAAAATTCAGCTTCTGCTCTTTATGAGAACAGAGAACTGCACAGTGCCATGTCTGTCAGGCAGCAAAAAGTCCTGATGTTTTCCTGGGAAATGGCAGACTGTTGCCCTCATACCTCCATGGGGAATTTGACCCTCCCCACATTGCTGTGTGGTGTACCATGTCCTGCAGGCAGCCTGCAAAGCTTCCAAGGCCCAACGCAGCTGCACTTCAGAGGAGCTCTGTGGCCTTCTGCTGCCCTGGGCCAAGATTAAAAGCACAATTTCTTGCCCCTCAGTCCGGGATATTCTCCCTAATCTCATAGCAAACAGGCCTCAGCCTCTGCAGGTTGCCTTGGGCACTGAATCCAGCCAACACAGCACATGTTATACTCATGCCTGTGCCAAAGTACACAGCAACCCCACTGACCAAAGGGACCGAGCAGCCACAGCTCCCAGGAGGCTCTCACTGATCTTACTGGGAGCCACAGCTTCCCAGAATCCCTGAAAAGCAGCTCAGCCCTCTGGGTGATCAGGGTTCCCACCAGCAGCCACAGCAAACCCACCTCAGAGCAGCTGCCACACAAGGTGACACTCAGAAGTCATCTGTGGACCATCTCTTTGATCCCAAGGTGTTGCCAAGGGTTTGGCTGTTGGTCTGTAGGCAAATACACCTCAGACTGTGTGCTCTGGGGCTGGGACTTCTGGGATGGCCAGGTCAAGGGAAAACTGTGAGCCCTGGCCAACAGAGCTGAGGCTTCACCTTGAGAAACTGCTACAGCCACCTTGTCCACCCAAGGATCAATCCTAGTGACTAAACCCTGTCCCCAAGGGCCACATCCACATCTCTTCTGAATAGTTGCAGAGATAGTGACTCCACTGCTTCCCTGGGCAGCCTGTTTCAATGCTTTACTAACCTTCTGGTGAAGAAATTTTCCCTAATATCCAATCTAAATGTCCTCTGGTGCACTGCAACAGATTGTCCAGAGAGGGTGTGGAGTCTCCCTCACTGGAGATATTCCAGGACCCTCTGGACACCATCCTGTGCCATGTGCTGTGGGATGACCTTGCTTGAAAAAGGAGGTTGGAGCCACTGTTGTGCCTTCCAATCTAACCCTGTGATTCCAATCTAATTCTGTGATCCTGTCATTTCTTCTCGTCATTCATATTTGAATGAGCAACCTGTGTTCCCTGCAGATATCAGACACAAATTGTATTGAATATGTCTCCCAAATGCAGTGCTCAGCCTGCTCCCGTAGGCAGTAGCGGTGGAGAGATTCCCTTGGGGAGCCCTCTGGAAGTTCACAAAGGCTCCAGAACAAGGTTCTGCCTCAAGCAGACAAGGGTCCTCCCTCCCACACTCACCCAGACAGAAATGGGAATGGTGGAGAGCTGCTCTCCCTCGATTTAGCACCAAGCACAGTCCCACTGCTCACACAGCCCTTCACTGAGCTCCTCACAAGCGTTCAGAGCAATCTCCCAGCTGCTGCTCTGAACAGAATGTTCTGCAGGTCACTCCATCCCTCTCCAGTATCACAACATGAACATGTTTGCCTGCCACCTCCAGAGGAGCCAAAAACATCAGGGAGAAATTGCCCTCTTGTAAAAGGGACTGGAGCCAGTATTTAGCTTGGCTTTACCCATTACCCACATCTGGCAAGAAAATTCCACTCCATTTGGTTTCCAGACTGTGGCACATATGGGTATCCGGAACAGGTATCTTCTAGGCATGAAACTCAATATAGGCTCCTGCAGAACCATGGAAGTAATTGCCAGGGTGGATTTCCAGTAACTGGGCTTATTTGATCTAAAGATTGAGCAGGTGATGAACAGCAATGTTTACCTACACGGAAGATTCGCAAAATAGAGATTATTAGATTTTCTTTTTGCTTTTAAGTAGTATCCTCCCCTGGAGCCTGATGTTTTGGTGGGGGACTTGTTGGTCAGTCCACTGCAGGTTGAGAAAGTGAGAGCAAAGGGTGAGTTTTCACCATCTGCAGCAGCACTGCCAGACCTCACTCCGTAAGACACCGCAGAAAGCCGAAGAATTGTAGGAAACAGGGTTGGGGAAAAATCTGAGAGGTCAATTAGTTCATCTTCCTGCTCAATGCAGGACCAACTGGCATCAACAATTCTCGACAAATGTTTGTTAAATATGCTTTTATCTCCTCCCTCCCCCCCATAATGGTGCCTCTACCACTTCCCCAGGCTTTAACTCTCCCTAAGCTCCCAGAACGATGCTGAGGGGCAGCCTTGGAGGAGACAAGCAATGGGAGGTCAGAAGAGAAGTGGTGCACATCAAGGTTCAGTGTTCTGCCCAAGCTCACATCACAAGTTGGTGTCTGTTCTGCCCCTGGCCAGGCCAGGTTTTGCTGTGCCACTCCTCAGGAAGATGAGCCCAGCCTATAACTATACCCAGACATGCCCCATGTGGGACACCCATGGCCAGGCCCTGCTCTTATCTACACCAGCGCCAGCCTGCTGATTCCATGGTCCCACCAGGATGTGATTCATGTGTGCCCCTGCTCCACCCAGCTGGCATGCTCATCTCACTGATCCTGGCTTCAGGACTCCTCCTCCTCCAGGACAGGGACTGCCACTCAGTGAGATTTTGCAGGGGCCTGCTGACCTCAGTGCAAATTTATTCTACAAGGTGCCACCACAAGAGACATTTCTGATGGCAGTGAAGAATTACTGCACAGTTCTCCTAGAGCATAAAGACAGGGTGAAATACTTAACTGCAATGAGTCTGTGGTCATGTTCCCTCTGAGACTTGCAGTCAGGATACCCAAAACCCTGACCCAGGAGTCAGATGCTGGGATGTCACCACATGGACATTTAGGCTATGTCCCCAAAGATCACTCTGGTGTGTTTATAGTGTTGCCACAATAGCAACCCTGAATTACTACTTCTCACACATCTTCCCAAAGCTGTGGGTTCTCACGAGGTAGAATTTTTATGTATAGAAAAACAAAGCACTGAAAGTCATCCCCAACCCTAAGAAGTCAGGAGTATCTAAAGGCCTGCTCATGGTCCTGCTATGTGCTGTGCACATGCTCAAACAGACTCTAACATGGGATAAAATGCATTATTTAAGCTTCTGTTTGCTGTTGTTGGAAAGAAATCCTCTTCCAGTGGAAAGAAACCTGGAATGAAATGAGTCATTCCTGGAGAATTCAATGGCAGGCTTTTCCCGGGAGGGCTGTCAAAGAATGCCCAAGATTAGAAACCTGACTGCATTCAAAGCCAAAACCCAGTGGACACTTTGGTATCATGAGGTACCTAATGTAAAAGAATAGGAATTTTCTTTGTAGATCAAATCTCCATTGAAACAGAAGGGAGAAAACAAGAAAGGGAGGGTAAAAAAAGAAAAGAGCTCTCTTCAGGACCTCTCTCTCCATTCATACTTCAATCAAAGGCTGTAGGTCATTTGCAAATTACACTTGAACAAGCCATCTGTCAGGAATGATCCAAAAGGATTTGTGTTTAAAAGACCACCTCTGCCATTTGGCCCTCTCCTCCTTCCCAAAGCCAAACCCACCTCGAGAATCCAGTGGCTCCAGATGCCTGCCCAGCTCATGGCAAGATGCCTCACAAGAAAACACTGAGCACACCAAAACAGACGCCAAGGATTTCCCCCCTCCAGAATTCTTTCACACATAGTGCTGGGCTCAAAGAGAAAGTGGGAAAAACACAGAGGCCTATGTGATGAAGGATGGAGGAGAAAAACTTCAAGCCTTAAAATGCAAGGATTGCAGACGGAGGGTTTCTTGGCTGCTTTTATGTGGCCACAGGACTTGCTGGAGGAACGTTCAGTGATGCACATTTCAGTGCAGACCCGGCCACAAGAATGTGCACATCGTGCTGGGGGTTTGGGTGAGACAAAGTCAGTGCTAGATAAAAGAACACTGTGTGAGCAGCTCTGTCCCTCGTGCTCTGCACTTCACGCTCCTGCAACTGCCCTCAAGGTGGGAAGACTTCACATCCCCGTTTGAGTGAGGGGGATCTGCTGTTCCAGGGAAAAGACAATGTTCCTGTGTAACAGGCCTTACTTGAAATAATTCTGAGAAGGGAAAAGCCTGGCTTGGAGTCTGAGAATCCATCTGAGCTGTGTCCAGACAACAGCTCTTGTTCACTCACTAGCTGGGAACCACAAAATGCGGTTATTTTACCTCATATCCAAGCAAAACACAAAATTAGGGCCTTCAGAACAAACCACTGCTCAATTCTGAAGTTGGCACCAGGCACCCTAAAGCTGCCCCTCAGCAGTAAGGAGAAGAGTACCTCATTGTTCACACAGACCAAGTCCATCGTCTGTCCAAAAGCATCCGTGACCTTCTGCACCACTTCCTTGAATCTGACTGGTCTTGGAAACTGGATAATCCTGTATAAACAAACAAATACAACAACAGTCTCAGTCTAGTAGAAGCACACTGGAATTTGGGATTCAACTGACAATTCAGAAGAAAGGACCTGTATTCTATCACGAAGCATAAAGCCTGCTCCTTGCTTTTACACTCTCAGAAATGCTGCTCCTCTGAAGTGCCCAAGAGGGACCTGTCCTGCAAGAATATCTACCAAAAACCCTTGTGCAGCTCCTCTGCTCCTCCCTCTCATGTGAGGTACAGGTGGAAAAGGAAAAAGTCCAGCACCCCTTCACTGGAAAAAAACCCAGAACAGGCACTGGTCAGCGATTTACCATCTCCATTTTTAGCAAGAGGCTCTGGTTAGGGAGGAGGGATGGAAGTGGGGACAATGCAGTTTGGCATCCTGTGACTCTCCCGTACCACCACATGCAGCACATCTACAGGTATGTGCAGCAGGTACAGTCTAACCCTACAATAACACTACTTACATTTTCTTTGGCTTTAACATGCAGCTTGGACCATTAGCCTGTGTCCTGCCCTGCCACAGTCACCAAGCAGAGGTGATTCCATGAAAATGTCAAGCAGGGAAGGGCGGACAAGCTTTAACTCCCAGCCCTATTTTTATGGGACCCATGCCCAAAATCTGGTTATCTTAAGTAAGTGTCATGGACTGCTAATCAAAGGACACATTTCTGTAGAGTTCCAGCTCCACTGTGGTTCAGCAGGGCTCAAGAATTAGCAAGAGAAAAGGATCCAATGCCCCTGGTAAGAGAGGCATTTAATGACTGCTTTGCCTGTGTACACATCTCAGGAGCTCCTTGTGGCAAATGGGATAATCTTGCATATAAAACTGTAGTTCATTTTAGGGGAATGAATCCTGCTGTGAGCTCATATCTGCAGCTGGCTGAAGTCACCAGGATGGTGTTGAGTGAAGAAGGTAATTTGTCCCTGTATTTGTGGGGGGCTGGATTGGGTACCTACCTTTTCTCTCCTTCATATTCAAACTTGATCCTGACATTTCGCTGCTGAAAGAAAAAGCAGAAAATGGTGAGTCTCAAACTGCATCCTGCATTGATTTGTAGATCCAAAGCTGACAGAAGTTCTCAGGGAGACTCTCCTAACTCCAGCAGGCACCTGTTTAGTTAGGGCCAAGCTGCCTGGTGGACTCACAAACTTTGGGGACACTCCACATTGCTCATGCATGTGCTGTTAGGTTTAACAAAATGCATTCACAAAGTAGAAAACTGTGAATGTCCTGAACTCACTCAGGAGCAAGGCACTATTATCAAAGAGGCCAATGTGTTAAGTGTCTGATACCTGTCCATCTTCAGCACTTCCCATGGTTTCACCTCAGTACTTTTCTGTTGGAAACCCAAAACCCAAAACTCAGAGGATGTTTACTAGAACACACGAATATTTGGGGTGAAGAACTAAAAAGTAAAAGCAAGGATTCTCTGATGGAAGCAGAGACAGTCTAGGATCTGAAAAGCCAACAGTGCTGGGATGGTTGTAGAGCTGGTTGTTATTTTGTTAGGACCTCTAAAACGCAAAGTGTATTGTGCCCAATACTCGATACAAAGCAAATGCCCGCCCTGAACTGACCCATTGCTCACCTCAAGAGAAACCACAAAATTTGCCCAAAGAAGAGCCAGTGGAGGCAGCCTGAGCACACAGCTGTGCAGGGACTAGTAAAAGCCACTTCTCCCACCCTCTATTTGTGCATATTTAGCAGCAATCAAGACCACAAGGAGCCTTTTCATTCATTCAGCGTCTCAGACCCAGCCTGAGCCCAGCATTCCCTCCAGCACCCCTTGGATCATTCCAGGACTTTCCAATGGTCTCCAAGGCAGATCAAAACCCTCTTTACTTCCCAGACCAGGTCCAGGCACCCTGCTTAACCATAATTTTCCCCCCTGCTAGTGCACACAAGCCTCCTCAAACAGTTCGCTTCCCATGGAGAGAGAAGCGCTGGCCACCTCCCTGCAAGGTGTAACCCCAGGGAGGGCTCGGTCCCGCGCTGCCGGCATCTCACAGGGATAGCTCCCAAATGGGTGGGTGACAGCCCTTCCTGAGCACAGCACTTATCTCTGGCCCTGGGCTGCCAGCATGTGAAGGCACACTTTCCATCCTCTCAGAGGGAAAGCAGAGCTGCAGGGAAACAGCTTTGTTTCTAACGAGGAAAATGAGCTGGATGGGCGCCCTTCAGTTTATTTTTAAACTGACAGCTCCTCGAGTTCTGCAAACACCCACTGAAATTCAGGAAGTCAAGGCTGGAGGCAATTCTGTTGAAAAGCTTAAAAAAAACCCAAAACCCCAGCAGATTCAGGGTAAACATGTTGGATCACCCAAAATGAATCCTTGTTATCTCTGCTCATGGTATTCTCTGTGCTTCCGGAAGGGCTGGGAAGAACCAGTGCTGGGACAGTCACCAAGTGGGGCACTCCAGCAGTGATACAGGCTTGTGCTAAAAAGGCACTTACATCATGTTCATGTCTACAGCCAGTTCTCCAGACCCACAAAGTCTGGACAAGCTCCAGGTTCATGTCCAGAACCAGGCCCAATTTGTAAAAACACCAGATTAATTCTAAACCACTCCAAAATTCAAAAGGAGAAGAGATGACCATAACCAACCTAATGCTGAAGGTCCAAATGATTCTGGAGAGACAGGCAAATACAAGTGAGATTGCCACCTTGTATTATCTGTGCTGGAAAAGAAGAGATATCGACTCTTTTATGCCAGTTTTTATTTGAATGTGCCTCTCTGAAAGGGCCTGGCTGGTTCATCCCTCCTGGATGTTGGCAATGAATTGGCCAGCGTCAGTTCACTGATTGTAACACCACAAAACCGTTCTCTAAAGAATGAAAAAAAAACAGGTCAAGGAACTTTCGAGGTTTCTCCTTACAAAGGAGCAGGACGTGGAAGGGGAAGAGCTCACACAGCCCTGGCCTCACTGCAGGAAACCTTTCAAAACACAGGTTTCACTTTCAGCACAGCCCCTAATGTTGCACTGAGCTGGGACGCAGCACACGCTGCCTGGCTGTGCTGAGCAGCACAGATTTCACACACAAACAAGTTTTGAAAAACAGCTTGTAGCTGGAAAATGTCAGAACACTCGTCTAAAGCTCCAGAGAGAGAAGAAAACGAAAAAAAAAAAAATGAGCCACGACCCTGCTGCATCCTTTTCTTCTACATCAACAACAAGGCTGATGTGCCATGGCCCAAAGCCAGCAGGAGGAGGCCAGCTGCCCCACACTGCTCTGCTCTGCTTCTGAGCACAGCTACAAACACTCTGGCTGCAACAGGGGAATGAAAGCCCACTTCATTTCTTAATTAGTTAGCATTTTTTAAAATATAAAATACACTAACCTCTTGCCTCCCTCATAGAAACCAAGACCTTTGGCTCACAAGCATTTGGAAGAGGGATAAGCTCATATTTATCAGTCTGAGAAGTTGATTAGTTTTATTTTTCAGGCTTCCCTTGGCTTGCTCATGCTTTTGACCCACAGCTCAAGCTGAATTCATCACTGCTATCAGCAACAAATACTTTTTTTTCCTTTTTTAAAGAAAAAAAAAAAAAAAACAAATGGGCAGTGCCCAAAGTACTAGGAAGCCTCAGGGGATGCAAAGCCCTTCCTA
>VZRZ01004359.1:1111933-1154109 GCA_013398175.1 Climacteris rufus | reverse complement strand
AAAAAAAAAAAAAAAAGCATGGGCAGTGCCCAAAGTACTAGGAAGTCTCAGGGGATGCAAAGCACTTCCTAAATGCTGGAGCAGGCTGTGATTTTTTACACCCATGGAAGTCTGGTTTGGAGCAACTGGTTTAAGATTACACAGGGAGCCTGGGGCACTGCAAACTGCTGGAGCAGAACCTCATGTGAGTCTGCACCCAGCATCTCAAATGAACAATCAGGGGCAAGGCAGGACCAGTTCCTTCTCCATAAGGAGCTCAACATGTGCAAATGTTGGGGTGAAAGAGCTGTGGGTGGTGGAGGCTGCTGGGTCCTACTCACTTCTGCAGCTCTGTGAGGAATGTGACTCTCCCTTGCACAATCCAGGTTGCACTGTTTACTGTGCCTGCCACTGGGTGCTAAATGAGGTCAAGGGCAGCTCGGTTCTTCAATCAAGAGGTCCTTAGTTGGTGTAGGAGAACAAGCTGAGACATCCAAGGGCTTGTGTTAAATACAGTGCAGCAGAGGGTAAGGTCAGTCAGAGGCACCAGTCTTCAACCCTGAGCTCTGTCAGAGCACTTCAGCAACAGCTTCACCAGCACTGAGAGAGCCGAGGCAGGTAATGGAGCAAGCAAGGGAAACTGAGGCACAAAGGCAGGATGGGCTTTGGGTCAGGGTGTGAAGAGAAAGCCCAGCCTGGGGACGAGAAAGCTCCATGGAGACCTTATTGCACAGGTTCAATATATAAAGGGGGTTTTACGAGATGGAGAGAGACTTTTTACCAGGTCCTGTAGTGACTGGATGAGGGCAACAGCTTTCAACAGCAAGAGGCTAGATTGAGGTTGGATACAAAGAAGAAATTTTCTGTGATGAGGTTGATGAGACACTGGAACAGGCTGCCCAAAGAAGCTGTGGATGCCCCATCCCTGGCAGTGTTCAAGGCCGGGTCAGATTGAGCAACCTGATCTAGTGACAGATGTCCCTGCACACAGCAGACAGGCTGGACTTTAAAAGCCTCCCCAGCCCAAACCGTTCTGTGATTCATTCTCTAAAGCAGAAGAGTGGTAGAAAGAAGCACAGACTGTAGGTGTTTGGCCTCCTGGGCTGTATGCACTGAGCCACTTTCCCTCTCCGTGTGCGTTTCCGTGCGACACGGGGCACGGAGGAGCCCGCGGCCTGGCTGGCGCCTGCGGACCCTGCTGCGACACAAACAAAATCAGCGACAACCCTGACAGGAAATACCACAGTCATTCCCTTCGTTTCTACAATAATTTCTCCTCCAAAATACTTGTACCGGCATTTCCTCCAGCCCTGCAAACAAATGGTATTTTACTCTTTCTTGCCATATTCCTCCGAAAGGAAAAAGCAAAGGCACTGCCGTGGCCACAAACCCATCACTATCTTTCCAGGCTTTCCTTGAAGTATTTTTAGCTCCTTCCTCAAAACTTGTAAGTTCTCAAAGAGAAAAGACCACAACTGCCAAGCTTTGGGGGAATTTGAAGGGAAAGGGGGCAACTGCTTCTGCCTCTCAGCTGGGGACCACTAACCCTGGCGGGTTTGGCCAAGCTCAGCCCCCAGAGCTGGAGCAACAGCCCTGTGTGCTGGTTTAGATTAAGAAAAACGTTGGAAAAAAAATGGAAAAAGTGTTTCCAAACGAGGTGAATCATGATCTTATACAGAGATCCCTGAAGAGCTGACTGCTGTTTGTAATAAAAGCACACACGGAGAGCAGGAAAACATGCGGTTAGCCCTAAAATGGAAGTGGCTCTGGAGGAGCAGAAGGTGCTGAGCACCCTCACTGCTGAGCAGCCAGAATATTGATCAGATTGTGGTACAGGCCCAAGCTGAGCAATGCCCATGGAGAAGGCTGTCAGGGAGCCAGCAGAGGAGCCAGTCCTGCACCTCCATGCCTGCCTCTGCCACTGAAACACCTAAAACTGACACTCTGCAAAATCTCAGACCAGCACCAAATTCAAAGATTTCCCCCACTGTTGCCTCTCCTCCTAAACTCAGCTGCCCTCAGAAACAGCATTCTGGTCAGATCCCACCTCTGTGGCTTGCTTTAAAGCTGTTCTTGTCAAATCTAACCAGAGGACAGCTTTGCCCATGCTGAGACACCACAGGGATGGGGCCTTTGGAGCATTTCTTCCACCCCAAATCCACAGTTGCCTCACAAACCAACTGGGACAAAGCCTCTGACTTCAGCATTAACCCTTCTGTGGTCAAGAAAGGCAGGGAAGATCATCACAAGGGGCCTCCTATTCCCTTTGGTGTTGCTTCAAGAGGGGCTCATTCCAGCCTTGCTCATATACAACCACAAGACTCCGGGCACTTATTTTGCCTCAGTTTCCCCCGTGGGTAAAATAGGGGCAATGAAATACACCCAGTATTGCATGCCACAGGGTAGTCAGAGGATTGTTTTCACTTCTCTTATTTTCTACTCGTTGGATTAGGAAACAATGAGAAAACCCCACGGAGCCGCTCAGGCTCGAGTTACTCCCTTTGCACAGACTCACAAAGCGGTGGGATTCCTCCTCAATGCCTGGCTCTGGCTGAGAGGAATCAGCACCACAGGGCCAGGCTGGGGGCACTCCTACACTTCCCCAAGGTGCAGGTTGTTTGCATTAGCCCTGTGCTTGCCCCTGCCTTCAGCACCGGGACATTCATTACACGCCAGACAGCTGGAGCGCGGCCCCGGACCGCAAGAGGAGATGACTAATCCACGTCATTGGGAATTATCTGCACAGAACCCCCACGCACGCCGGGTCATTCAGCAATCAGACAGAAAAGAGTTTGTCTGGCATTACCCCCTTCTCCTTTCAGGGGTGGAAGGCACGGTATGTCCTGGTCCCCACAGATCCTTGCAGCTTTTTTAACTCTGAGGGCAAGTCCAGCATGCGAGCAGCTCAGAGGACCGTGGAAAGAATGTCTAGAAGGTTCACTGCTCCCTATTACAGATATTTGTTTCCTGCAGCAGCAGAAATCACAGGCTTCAAAGTGTTTATCCAAAACCACCCACCTGGCAGGGAATAGCTTTTTTCCAGCTGGATTTCTCATTGGTATTACCCTTTTCACACCCAAGCCAGCTTCACACACAGACAAGGGAAAGCCTCTAAAATCCTGGGGACTCCACTGCTTTTGCCATCTCCAGCCAAGGCAGCCCAGTCAGGGCTACTCCCCTTTGTTTCTGCTCCCCATGTGGGGAAATCCCTGCAGATCCCCTCATAGAGACTCCCATCCACATCATACTCCCCAAATGTAAAACAGAGGTGATAAAGCCAAACTTCATTCAGGCTGCTTGAAGGCCCACAGAGAGCCCTACAAGATGAGCTGTATTTTATTGGAGTTATGAGCAAGTCTTGTCTTCCACCCAACTTGCCAAAGAAAAGAGAGTCCAGCGCTAATTTACTAAAAGAAGAGCTTTTAGGACAGTCTGACATTTGATGTACATGGAAAAACGTTTCTTACAAATGTTTAATTGCCGTGGGAGAACTTGCCATCAAGATTGAGGTGGCAGAGGAACTGCTGGCTGTCATCGGCCGTGACAGAGGCCACTGACAATCAGACCCATGCTGCCAGTTGCCAAGTGCTATTTATAGAAATGAATGGATGTGCACATAAATAGATGCAAAGTAAACGTTAATTAAATTGCTCCTGTCTCCCTCCATCCTTTTGTTCAGGATTTCTTAATATTTGGGGTTTCCCTTCTTATTCCACTCATCTTTTTCCTTAGTGATCATAATGCAGATCTTAATTCTTCTGTTTTCTCCTTCCCCTCTCCAGAGCTATTTCTATAAATGGGAGGAAAACCATCCACAGTGTGCTGTTCTCATTTCCAGCTTGCTCTGCCACGAGGCACTGCACATCCAGACACTCAGCCTTAGTCCTAAACTCATTTGTAAGGAAAGCAAACTAAGAAAAGATTTTTATGCAATTTGCCAAAGGATGTTCATTTCTTAAGATGATCTGAAGCAAAACTATCGATATTTTGGGAAAGAAGCATTTTGGAGCACACACCACCACAGGCTGTTTTCTTGTGTGGCCCAGGCCCACCAGGAATACAATCTGGCAGGCTTCAAATTTCAACTGGTGTCAGAAGAGCACTAAGGAACCCCTCCAGGAGACAGGAATGAGATAGCACTTCAGTTGTGTTTCTCTGTGGACCAAAAAACGCTGCCAGCCACAAAGAATTGGCTAGTTAGCCAACACATTCTTGCTTAATACTGTCTTTCAGTGGAAATTTGGAACACTGACTAAAGGATTCCCATGCCTCAGAAAAACATCTTTCCACAGAAAAAGAAATATTATTTTATTAATCTAACCACTGAACTCCCAGACCCAAATAGCTCAATGTGAGCATGTTGCTGCAGGGCCTCACAAGAGGCACCAACAATGAGATGACCAAGAGGTCATTTTATCACCTAAATACCCCTTGCCTCACTCCTTCTCCAAGATGGGAGACTGTGCAGGGCATCCTTCAGTCCAACCAGACAACCTGATCACAGGAAAAAAAATAAAAATAGTATGGGAAAACCAAGTACCAAAGGAACAACAAATCACCAGCACGACAACAGCATTTCCAAAGCAATCTCTCCCCCACATCAATTTCTGTCCTAAAAAACAAGGAAAAAAACCTAAAAGTGACCCAAACAACTTGATTAAACTGAGCTGCAAAGATGAACCAAGTCCCCACTAATTCCACCTACTTTGGCCACTCCCCACCTCCCAAACTCGACTCCCGCCATCCCACGAGCCAGACGTGTTCCAGCCAGTCCAATTCAGTGAGGCAACAATTCAACATCCTCCAACGCCCTTCATCTCGTGGGACCTGTTGGTCTGAACCCTCAGCTCTGGATGGAAGAGAAGAGCGGGATCCTGACCATCCACATCTCCTCCATCAGAGCAACCCTGAGCACGCAGCTACAGCTGCTCCACATACGGATAAAAACAAAAATCATACAGGAGGCAATGTGTTTCCAAGCATCAATGCTGAACAAAATTAAACACAACTAGCAGACAGCTATTCTAACTATTCTAAAGCTGGTATCAGAGCATGACTCAACTGCATTGAGGATTTATAAATGAAGATACAAATTGGATATGCACCTGATTGCATGATACCAACTGTATGAAACGTCTGCAAATAAGAGTTCAGTCAATTAAAACGATTATTTTCCTTTTCTTGACTAATTATCTGGTGTGTGCACTGCATTTACAGCCCAGTTCTCCAGAAGGACAGCAGGGATTTTCCCCCATTGCGCAAAACAAGTGTGTTGTTTAAGAGGAGTCCAAAAAGCTCTGCTACCCTGCAAGCAACCTGAGATGGGTCGGCAGGGTCCCCACCCACCGATGCGCACACAGCGCTGCCCTTGGAGCCAGCCAAAGCTGCGCTGGGTTTTCTGCTGCGCCTGCAGCTGCAGGGAGCCAGCCCCGAGTTCCTCTGGTCAGTTCTGTAAACATCTTGGACTGATTTCAGCATGAACACAAACCCAGTGATTCAACTTGGACAGCTGCTACCACCAGGACACGCTTTGAAACAAGACGCGCTACGTGCGCACGTGTTTTCGTCTGCATGCGGCTGGGAAGCCCAGAGGGATTTGGGAAAGGATTTCTCCTCTCCCTGCACCCAGACTCCTTTGTTTGTAACACAAGTGCCATTAAAAAATGCATGACGGCAGTAAATGACATTTGTTTTCTTCCCTGCTAGGCATCCAGCAATTGCAGAGCTGACTGCAAGTTTATAGCACTAGAGGTGGAATTCCAAGCGGATTTGCTGCCATGCTTCTCCAGCAGCTTCCTGGTTGTCTCAGTGTTTTTTCTCCCTTTTTTTCTTGCTATTTTGACAACTGAATTCTTTCTTCACTACTTTCATGATCATCTAATATTTGCTCCAGATACAAAGAGGCTATTAAATCCACTATTGTATCAATGTCAGCAAATAATTTCTGACATTGCTCAAGGGACAAGGTTTTTGCTCACCAAAACAACTCTGAACGTGCAACAGGGCCAAAACATTTGATTTTAGGACCATAAAGATAAACAGCAGTAATTCATAATTAAACACTTTATATAAGAATGACATTATTCCTCCCCAAAGAGCCTGGGTGTCTACAGCTCAAAGTTGGCAGTCTGTCTTTCAAATATCTGAAGTAGAATGTGCACATAATAAATATTGTATTTCATTAACGCTGTCAATAGAAAACAATTGACTTATCCAAGTCCTAAAGCTGCACAGCCTGAAACAAGTTCTACTACTTTCAGAGCTAAACAACAGTTAGGAGTGCCTTGAGGTGGAAATTGAGATTTAAACCCAGTTTCAGGCTGAGTTGTTATATTTGTGAATAATCTGGGGCACAACTCTTCTCTGCCCCTCTGTGATATAGGGAAGCCTGTAACTTCCTTTTAGCTTTTCAAAGAGAGCTCTTAATTCTTACACCTCAGTGAAATTACGATATTTCTGGTGTGCTAAGTTCCTGTAGTACTTACAAATTGCAGTTCTAACATTTTAACTCTGCTCTGCCAGCATGGCAAGCACCATGCCCACCTCTTTGGTCTGCTGGAGTTTGGGGTGGACTGAAGCAATGCCTTACCTGTTTGCTGGAGTGAACACTATTTTTATTCCTGTTGTTGTCCAGGAGCCCCCCACATTTGCCCAACGCTGCCAAATCCTTCATAATAGAGTTCAGAGCTTCTTCTTCATCTGCAAAAGAAGAGGAGACAACTGAAGTGTGGAAAGCAACCCTGCCCTTGTATGGGCAGAATAAAAATATAGCATTGCAAATATAAACTTTTAACACAAATGGATCAAAAGACACAATGTCAAGCCTGCCTATTAAGAGAGGCATTCCAAGACTACTCCACAGTCTCCCAGTCTCTCCCAGCCCATCCTGCCTTGAAAACAGAGGTTCCTTCATCACAGGTGGGACAGATAATGAGATCTTGTTGCCCCCACCTGAAAGGGCCTGCAAGAAAGCTGGAGAGGGACTCTTAATAAGGGCATGTGGGGACAGGACACAAGGAAATGTCATTAAATTGAAAGAGAGCAGGTTTAGATTGAATATTAGGAAGAAATTTTCCTTTGTGAGGGTGATGAGGCCCCGACAGAGGTTGCCCAGGAAAGCTGTGGCTGCCCCATCCCTGGAAGTGTCCAAGGCCAGGTTGGACAGGGCTTAGAGCAACCTGGGATAGTGGAAGATGCCCCTGCCATGGCAGGAGGGCTGGAAAGAGATATCTTTAAGGTTCTTTCCAGATGCACTGTCCAGAGGTTGGGTCCTGTTTGTGAGGTGTAAGGTGGTGCTCTACAGCACAGAAAGCTTTCAGGACCCAGAAACCTCACGGCAGCAAGTGACAGAGCACAACACAGCTCTTCATCTCCTCCTTTCCTCCTTCTTCATTAAAGGTGCTCCAGGGCCACAACTGACTTTCAAAACCAGAGGCAGTGAGAAACCATGGGAGCAGGGAATGCATGGGAAAAGAAACTCAGCAGTGCTGGATAGAAGACAGACACTGAGAGCCCACTTGGTATTTCTGATTTCTGCAGTAAAGAGAGAAGTCTGAGGGACCCATTGGGTCTGAAACCAATCACTGCTTTTCAACACCTTTTGATGTGTGCTTGTGGGCTCTTGAAGCAGCTGTTAAGTATTACACTGCAAAAGACCAACCGTGAGCACAAGAACCCCATCAGGACCTAGGGCAGGGCACACTCGTTAGGAGGGTGTGAGAACTCACAGCACACTCCATGTTCATGATACAGTCCAGGCAAACATTAGGCACATGCAGTTATTACTGTAAAAAAATACAAATACAGCTACAAATCCTGTCTAAAAATGAGTGTCTCTAGGGATAGAACCAGCCCTGCACCAGGCCAGCCTGCAGATTTAACTCAAAGTCCACAAATAGGTGAAAAATGACAACAACTATATGAAATCAGACAGGACTGGACCCAAATTCTGAGGAGCTTTCCCCAGGGAAGTATATGTCCTGAATCCTTGTGCTCAGATACAACATCATCTCCTCTGCTTCTGCTCCTGCTGGGTTCTATCAGGATTGAAACCATAAAAATAAAAAAGATGTGAGAAAACCACTTCTCATGCATACTGTGCACCCAGAGTATATTAAAGAATTAAGGGCAAAAATTGGGGAAAAATGTTTAAAGTCCAGTCTCATATTTTAGAACTCAGAAACAAGCTCCAGTGCCTACATTTTCCTGTAGGCAATGTATGTATATATATTTTATATATAAACTAAATCTGTACATCAATACTAGAAATATACTTGACAAAATAATAAAATTCATATCAAAGTACATTCAAATGTAATCCCTTTTGCCTTCCACATTTCCCTGTTTTCTCAAAGCACAGGTATGTTTTTCCAGAGGGAGCACAGCCTGAAATACTACAGGAAAACAGTCAAGGATAAGATAATTTTCAGTTCTAGTCGAGAGGAAAAAAAAAAAAAACTAAAACAAAAACACATCAAGAATGTCCCCATAGTTTGTGTTTGGGGTGTTCTTCTTTTGTTGTTGTTGGTTTGTTTGTTTTGTTGGTTTTTTTTGTAAAGGACCTCTGGGACAAGCACAATTTTCCACAAAGGTTTTGTAGTAGGAAAATATCCGACACAAAAAAAGGAAAAAAACCCTCTTTTTTTTTTTTTTTATTGTGGGGTGGAACAGGGGGAGGGACGAGCTAAAACAAACCCACAAAAACAAAACCCCCTTACACTGCCCTCCAGGAATTTTCCGCCAAAGCTCTAATCTCTACAGTGCCCCTCACCCCTTTTTTTTTTCCAGTGAGTGACAACAAAAGTTTCCTGAACTGCCTGACACAAAACACAATCTGTAATGTCACAGGCAAACAGGGCCAACAGGCAGAGGCAGAGCCAGGCTTTGGTAGCAAAACCACCCAATTCACTGCCCCTCTCCCATCCCAAACCTCCCTGGCCATGCCTGGCAGCACCTTCCAGGACAGGAATCTCTGGTTAACCCACCAGCGCCCTGCCAGGATGTAAAAATTGTCCCAGGGATGGCCAGCAGCATTTGCTGAGGGTCAATAGTAATAATAACAAAGCAAATAAACAGGGACAGAGTAATTTCAAAGCTTACTGGAGTGGCTGTAAGCTGCACCCTGCTCTCATCCCAAGAGAAGGAGCTGGCAGAGAGCTCATGCTCCCCACAGGCCACATCCCAGAGAGCTCCCAGCCCACCCCATGGGCTCCCAGGAGCCTTAACCATGCACCAGGCTTTTGCTAGGATGGCTGATGAGCACGTGGCAACACTAAAGACATCAAAAAGGAGAGATCTTTGAGATGAAGTGGATCCCACCACTATCACCACTAGAGATGAGTGTCCAGGGTCACTGCTTTAGTGTTACTCCTACAGGGTGGGTTTGTCACTTGGGTAGACATCAGACACAGGAGATTGTGGGGTAATTTCACTAGAATAAAGCTGGAAGCGAGCATTCCTGCAAAAGGCAGAGACAGTGATTGGAAATGGCCTCTGCATGGTGTGCAAAAACCTGGATTTCTTTCCTACCTGTCCTGCTCCATGGGGCTTATACTGGCTAGCAAGTCAGGGTATCCAAACTAACTTGTGACAAGTTGTTCACCAAAAGGCCAATCTCCCATGGAACTCTGTCTTCTCCTTAAACACCAAGGGGCTTCTAATGTCTAGGAAAGGTTTGGTTTATGTGACACTGTCTTCCTCCTCTATCAGTTTTGCCAAAACTTTTTATAGCAGTCTTCCAACTCCACCAAACACGGGTCTGGAAATTCCCGCTGCAAACCCTGCTGAATGATTATGAAAGTCACCTTTCTTGGGATGTCAGGCTACACATCTCTGCCAGAAGGGACCTTCTGCATCTCTCCCAACACAGCAAAGCAAGGAGAATCCACTCACTTTCAGTAACTGCTTAAATTCAGCCAGTTTTCAGAAATACCCAACCGCCAACTTAATTGGCCTAGAATCAGTGGTAAAACTGGGCTCCAGCTGTCCTGAAACAGGCACTGAAGCAAAAAAAAAAAAAAAAAGAGAAGCTATTTCTTGTATTTGACTGACAAATCAGCATTTTTGTTCCTCTATCTACTAAAAAACTGATGCAAAAGAGCATCCTGAGAAGCATTTGAGGATTTTTAATTACAAAACATGAGTGTTACTTGTCAAAACACTACAATGCACATCCATGACATCACTGCTACAAAATAAGATAAAAAACCTTCTTCCTATACGAGCAGGAAAGGTTGTTTTCTGCTGATGGAGGGTGAAGGGTGACTTAAGCACAAGCAGAAACACAATATTTCCTCGAACTAACGTATTTCTGTGTGCTTAAGTATTTTTCAACTGCTTTTAACAGCATGTTTTTAGTCCAAGAGGACTGCAATTTCAGGGAGGCTATGACCAAAGCCTCAACTTTTCAAAACAAAACCCCCCACACCAGGCTCTGAAGCAACTTCTGAGCAGCAGCACCATTTGCATCATCGGTTGCAAAACCGACACTTCCCAGTCCTCTCCAGGACAGCTTTGCACAGGGCCTGATGCTTTCCAGACTGAACCTCTTGCCCATCCTAATTAGTGCTCTTGGGGTCTCCAAGCTGACTCCCAAGAAGGGTGGAGAACTTTGTTCCATGGAAATAAGCAGCCAGCTTATTTCAGCCAGTGCAGTCAAAATTCAAACAAGTGCTGAAGCTAACTGGATAATTAAATCCAAATGCCACTCCCAAGCCTTTCCAGCAAAAGGGGCGTCACAGGCTGCTCGCTCTCTGTTTGGCTTGGTTTGAGCCAGGAGAGGGTGAAGGATGGATGGCTCTCCCAGGGACAAAATGCCAATCCTCAGGAAACCTGTGCCCAAGGGACAGGAAAAAATCCCGTTCTCCTGATCCAGCCCTGGCAGGGCCCAAATACTCTTTCAGCCTTGTGAGAAGGCAGCATTGAGGCTGCACAGCAAACACCTCCCCAGGCTTTGCCACGGCTCCAGAACAAAGCAGCTGTGAGTTGCACAACACCAGTGAAGTATCCTTGGAGCTCAGATGGCTTGGGAGACTCCTGGAAACCTTTGTGCAACGTGAGCAGGTTCCTGCTCCTGAACAACCTCCTGGCCCAGCTCCACTCTGGCATCGTTTTGTACAAATTCACTTAAGGTGTTGTGGGTTGACAGGATGAATTGTACAACAAATCCCACTTGATCTCCAGCACAACATGCAAACAGGATTATTTCTACCATGGAAGATCAGGACAAAGAAAAGCTGATTACAGAGACAGCAAAAATGAAACATAAAAATAAATTGTGTTTAGTGCTGTCCCACTGTCCCCAGTGTCTCTTCTTCTATCCTCAGTTCTGTCTTTATTTTTCAGCTATTTCCCTTAGTAGGAAACTTATTTCTTTCTTCTTTACTTTCCACCAACACCCCAATTTTGTGCCTTTTAAATCAGCTTCCTGTGACAAAGCTTGTTTGATCACACTGCCAGCCCATCCAAACAAGGATTACTTCCAACCAAAAATAATAGATGTTTCAAAATATATTAATTTCCCAGAGGTTTGGAGGCGGGGGGAAATATCCATAGTCACATAAAAGAGAGGAACACACAGGAGTAGAAAGCCAAGAGCACTCCCAGGAAGCAATGGCCAGTGGAGCTCCAGTGGATATGGGAAGGTTGGGTTTATATTTTTATTAAAATACACTCATCCGTTTTGGCAGGATCTTATACCAAAACCAGAATGCCTCTTTCTCTCATCAAGTTTTCAGCTCTGCAAGATATTAAGGCTCACAAATCCCAGGCACTACCAGTGTGAATCTAGGGCGTTTGGCTATTTGGCTAAATCAACCACGGAGTGAAATCAAAAAGCCAGAGGATGACACATCTCTCTGCCCCTCAGAGACACATTTCCGCTGCTGCTACGTGGCTTTGGTTCCAGCATGCATGAGGGAGAGAGGAACCTGGAGTTTCAGTCTTAGTACAGCAAGTTCACTGCTCAAAGGGCGGAAAAAGCCAAGAAAAAAAGGGAGAAACAGAAAGCCTGAAGGTCAACATGGACCACCCAAAACAATTCAAGAGTCAGGAGAGAAAGCCAATGAAGAAGGGACAAAGGAATAATTTAGCTGTGTTCAGATGGTCTAGACAGTGCTGTTATTGTTGGCTGCACTAATAGGTCATTACTAAGAGGCAGCTTACGGTAGTTCCACGAAGCTGCTTCCATCAACTCTGCAAAAAAAGCACCAGCTGGATGAAGCCCACAGGAAAGCCTGCAGAAGCAAAGCAGAGTCCTGTAAAACATGGTGAGTTCTGATTTGGGCCTCTCACACACACCCCAGGCAGAACCAGGGCTGGGAAGAGTCAGGGAAAAGTCCAGGGCATTGCAGAAGGGAAGAACATTGTCCTGTGAGTCATTCCTGAGCAGGGCTGCCACGTGTGGCTCCAGGGCTGTGCATGCACTTGGATCCAGAGAAAAACCACAGGTGTGACCGCCCGTGGGCACTGAGGATGGCACTGTGCTTTTCACAGGCCTGATGCTGACAGAGCAGTTTGCTGTGTAAACTCCAGCAGCACCTCCCATCCCCAGCATCCACCTCTCCAGAAAGTGATGCAGCCACTGGGGATATCCCCAGGCAGAGGGAAGAGTTCTGTCGAGGCTGAAAGGGAGATGAAGAGAGGATGGGGAGTCACATAGAAACACTGTCAGTAAAAGCTCTTTCAAAAGGCAAGACTTTGAACATTTAGTGACAAAAATATTGAGATGCAATAAAGCATAGTGACAAGAACTATGGAACCAGATGACAGTGACACTGACAATCCTCACTTTGGTCTGCAGAGACAACAGCTTTCATTTTCTCTGGTTTTTTTGAAAAGACAATTTTTTGATTGACTGGTATACAACATTTATCACTTACCAAAGAGAACCTGAACTGAAGGACAAGACTCACTCCCTTGGAACCACTAAGTACCTGCAAAGGTCAGTCCCTGTCCTGGTGGACTTTCAGCTGTGTCAGAAGGAAAGGGAAGTGAGCTGGGTTTTATGTCTCATTTGATGGACAGGAATCTGAGACAGACAAAAGCCTTGCTCAAGACCACACCAGTCTGCAGCCAGGGCTAAGCACATTAAAGGAGCTTAAATTCAGAGAGGACTTAACTTGATCTGGCCTTCCTGGCTGTATACAAAGGCCACAAAAATTCATTCAGCAGCCTCTACATCCCAATCTTGACCTGGAATCACACAAAACAGCCTCTTTCAGAAAGTCTTAGCTTGAAGAGCTCATGCACTTACTCCAGTAACCTCTTTGCAACAAATATCTCAATTCCAGTTTGAGAATACAGCTTGCTTTGTATTCTACTCATTAGATCTTGATACCCCTGTATTTTAGAGACCCCTCTGTTAATAAACACTCCCCATGTATGGCAGGCATTCACCTGTAGACTGATTTCATCCCCTTTTAACCCTTTTCCATTTAACTGAATGGAAATACATAGCTTCTGCCACTGGAGTGATACTTCATTCATTTCTGCAGCTCTTTGCAGTTCTGGTTGTGGTTTTTTTGGTGATTTTTTTTTTGCTTGGTTTTGGTTGTTTTTTTCTTTTTTTTTTTTAATGAAGAGAAGAGGAAAAATCAAAGAAGCACATAATGTTCAGTGGCCAAAGCATCTTTTCATGCCTGTTTGCTGTGTGAGAAGGGGGTAACAGCAAACCTGGCTCTCCTGTTACAGTGAAAGTCCACATCTATCAGACCAAGAGCCACCTGGGTTGCCCACTGCCTTCCCAGAAGGTCAATGTCAACCAGGCCAGGGTTTGCTTTCCTGGTCCAGGGAACAGGAGAACACTCACCCATGTGAAAGCAGGTGTCAAAGAACTTGCTTGTGAAGCTAAATGCTGCCTTTTGTCCAGAAGCCAGAGGGAGAGAAAAGCTTGGAGATGAAAAAACCCCAGGACTTGGAGTTTCCTCAGTACCTGCAAATATTGTCAACAGGCAGATAGAGCCACCAGGATTCAGGCCATGCACAAGACACCAGAGGTACCAAGACAGCACAGACTTAATGATCTTAAGGGTCTTTTCCAAACTAAATGATTCCAATTCTTAACAGAAAGGATCAATTAGTAGGTAAACACTGTCACTGATTGTCCCAGGACAATGCTAGGATGGAGATCCGTGAGCTAGAGGCTCAAGAGCCTGACCTGGACTGTGACAAAAGCCTCCAAGCAAGCAAAGAAGGGACTCAGACACTCTGACAGGCAGCTACAAACACTGTTTTGCAACTCACCCCCCTTGGAAGGGCTGTCTGTGAATGATCTGTGGCAAAGCACACTGCTGCCTGCACCCACACAGTGAGAGATGCAGATAAACCCCCAAGTAAATTCAACCCACATGCACAAAGCATTTTGCCACTGTCTGGAGCTGTGTCCAGAATCTGATAGAGAGAAAAATTATCCAATTACCCTCCCCCAGTCCAAACTGCACTGCAGCAGACACACCAGTGGAGCACATTCCCTCTGCAAGTCAGCAAAGGCTCAGCAGCAGCTGGATCCTGCTGCTGCTCTCCCTCCTGCAACCCCACCCAAGGGATGCCAAGGTCACTCCTGTGCAGGACTCAAGGGCAGGGCCCAGCCCAGCAGGTCGGGCAGGGCAATTACACAGGAGGAAGTGAGCAAAGACCCTCCTGATATGGAGGATTTCTTGGCAGGAGTTTGCTCCCTGACAGCTTGGTCTTGGGACACACAAACACACACAGAAAACCAGTGCTGTGGTGTGCTGGAGCTTCTTGAAAGCACATTTCTCCTTATCAAAGAATTATGATGCTAAAGGGTGCACCAGGTATAGGAGATTATTAATCCTTTACCTGACAAATCGATGCTCAACTCTTCCTCTCCACAAATGACATTGGTTTGGATTTTTAATTTCACTTTCATAGCACAATCAGTAACTGCTTTGGGAAAAGAAAGAAAACCAAACCTGTCAGAGGCTTTTGACAGCTACAGATGCCCATCACACCAAGTGCTCAACAGAGCATCTGTGGGTTTAGGGCACAGTTACACTGTCTCACACATCCCTTTCTCAGGGATAAAGCTGAGTTCCTCCTATTCCCCCTCTGTCCTATGCTCTCTCTCAGGTGATCCATACAACTACTGGAAAAATTGCACAGCCAGACTGGAGACTGTGTGTTTAGATCAAAAACAACCCTGCCTTTTACACCCCTTTGCAAAAGGCTACAGAAACCAGAGCTCAGGAATGGGCTTGGAGGGGAAGGCAAGAATCTGTTTAAAAAAGCGAAACCAGTTATTTTTAAAATGATGATTAGTAAAACTGCGTATCACATATTTAACTAAATCAAATCACCAGTGCCAGTCCCCAAAATACTCATGAACACAAACAAGCAAACACCTCCAATATGGACATGCTAGGAGTCCAATCATTTAATAACAGCATTGAGAAAACAGCAAAGAGACTAACCTGGCACAAAGATTCATATTTTATGGCAGAACATATCTGAGAGCCAGGGTGTGAGATCATGAAGAACTTGAACTGCCCTCTGAATTTCCCCAGGAAAAACCAAAAGCAAAGGCAAAGCTGCTGGGACTGCACCTCAGCTTAGGAGAGGTGAGAGCAATGCCCTTAAAACCCTGAGTGATCAGTACCTTGCAACCACCAAAACCAAAACATTTGGAATGGCAGCTTTTATCACACATAGAAGCCTCAGTGGTTAGGCCACAAATCATACAAGAAATTTCTCCTGGCGGGTTGCGAAGAGCTGTGGCACGATGCCGACGTTCCCTCGTCCCAGAGACTCACCAGGGACTTTTGCAATGGAAAAGGGCTCGGGATCCAAAAGGTGTTTGGTTTAACTGAGCAGGGAGGGAAGGCAAGGTTAGGTCTGTGGTTCACCACAACCCTCCCCTCCCGAAATAGCCATCCCCCGACAGCGCTGCGCGCAGTAAAATTCCACGGGGCCGGAGCCACTGGCACGGATTTCCCAGGCTCTGCACAGGCTGCTCTCCCTCACAGCCCCATCCCTGGGCACTCTTGTCACCACAAGTCCCCTCTACATCCCCACACGCTTGGAGGGTGGTGAAGCCCAGCCAGGAAGCCAATTTTCCCCCAGGTACAGCCCATGCAACATCCTGACAGTCGTTCTCCTTCCTCCTCTCAGCTCTCCACCTCCAGCAGCTCAGGAGCACAACCTGTGGGGGTCCAGCTGTGGCACCTCACACCCTTCAACACTCCTTGGCTAACAGGGCAAATGTCTGGGTTAATATTGGGTGGCATTTGGTGAGGGGAAGATTTGCTGAAGAGGGCAGAGTTGGGGGAAACAGCTGCTGCCCCTCATATCCAGCCGGTGACTTGGATGCTGGAGCAGGAGACCTCCCCTTTGAGTCCAACTGCAAACCTAACACTGCCCTTCACAAACCCCTTGTTTCTCATTTGCTTTTGCAGATTAAAGTCAGCCTAGGAGAGCTGCAAGCAGGGGCTAGATCCTTAAAAAGCAAAATTAACCACATTTAAGAAAATTTTGCACACCTGTAGCTGTGCCATTCCTCCCCACTTCAAAGGCACCAGGTTTCTCTGTCATCCCAAAACAAACTTTCACAACTTTTTTGCTAACCCTGCTCTTTGCTCCACAAACACTAGTTTTCCTTTAATGGATTAACATAATTGAATTAAACTTGGGCCAATTATTCCAGCAGTTTTCCCCGCTAAGCTTAAAATTTGCTCCTTCTGAAGCACGGCTTATGTGCCTAAAAGGCAGCCTGGTTTTTTCCACCTCTATCATTTGGTCTAATAAAAGATATTACCTCTCCCCACAACCTGTACCTCTCTCTTGAGCACACTTGAAAGGAGAAATATGTTTACCCAGCAAGAAATGTAACTGGCAAGTTATTTCCCCTGACTGACTGCGATACCTTTGAAGGTTATTTGAGGCATCATAAAGAACTCATTCTCCCTCCCAGCCCAGCTACTTCCAGTGCTCAAAGCCTCAGCCCAGAGCCTGTGAACTCCTCACCTGTTGCTCCAGCAAGGGCTGCAATCCCAGATGTGAAGCAGGTCCAGCCCCACATTCCCCAGGTGCCAAAAACACCCTAAACTGGAGCCCTGCAGTGCCAGGAAAGGGAGAAGGAGACATGGGCACCTTTCAACTCAGACACCTCTCAAAAATAACAAAACCTGAGCTAGAAAGCCTGATGTGTCTTATTATAAGATAAAGTGCTGCAACTCAACCTGAATTAATTCTTCTTTAATAGCTCTCAGCATACAGAGAGCAAGTTAAGAGCAATAAGGAAGTGAAGAGCAAAAGCATTGCCTGAGACGGAGGAATGAGGAGAGCACAGCATGGGAGAGCTGAGACACCAATGCCTGCGTGCATGGGATGGGGTCTGTTCTGCCCCTCAGGAACTCAGGCAGTTCTCTGCATTTCAGCAGCCCCCAAAACCCCAGGCAATGGGGTTGAATGGCCATGGCTGTGCAAACAAGCCTGCAGCAAGCTGCTGTGCCTTCTGCCAGCCCAGCCTGCAATCACACACACTGTCAAGTCAATACTATAAACAATATAACTCTCCCATCTCCCACACCTCAGATGACCTTTCTGCTGAAGCAAAAGTCACACTCACTGCAGCAAAGCCCTAAAGACCTAAGCCTTTGAGTTGTATGGATGTACACTGAGCAGAACAGAGCAGCCTTCCTGGAGTTTTTATCATCAGGAACACACATGGATGCACACAACATTTCACAACCACAATCAGGAACACTTAAATAATTATTAAACAACAAGAATGAAAGTTAAGCAACAAACACGCTAGTGCCTTTTCTACCAACTTCTGCAGTTTTTTTAATATTACGTTTACCGTGATATCACGCTTAAACACAGCAATTTTTAACACCTGTTGGCCATGGGTATTCCACTGCATTGCAGTGGAGATATGGACATGTTTAAAAGTGTCATAAACACCTGTTTAATCAAATTACAAAGAGTCCTGGACCCTCAGGGAGAGGTTGCAGATGGAACTGGACTGTGAACTGGAGGAACAAAAAGACCCAGGGCTAAGGACTTAGGCTGGCCCCAAGCTGGGGACTTGGACCTGCAACAGCCCCGGGATCCCAAGGCTGCCCAGGGATAGTCCAAGCCCTGCATGACACGGAGACGCCACAAGTCCCCACTTCCCGTCTTGTGGTCTCCATGCAAGGTCATACAACTTCCCTAGAACATGTCTAGGAGTGAACAGTCCTATGCTGAACTCTGAGAGACTGAGCAGACTATAAATAGGATCCTGGAAAAAAAAGGCAGATCTGGAACAGACTGTCAGAGATCACTCCATGCAATGCACCTCCTCTGTGGTCTTTTCCAGGAGGAAATCAAAGACATGACTGCAAATTCCCTGCACTTCCCTTGAAAATGCTCCCTCATCCCAATGCATGGAGTAAACATATGAAAGGAAGAAGGAGAGAAGTGAAACTAATAAACCCTCAAAATTGAGCCTGAATTTCTGGGCATCAGCAAAGCTGTCACAACCATTCCTTAACTAACAAGCACCACTCAGTAACACTGATGCAGATGCTTCATCCATTTCATCCTGACAGTCAAGCCACAGACCAGACTCAGGACCACACATGACCCTGTCTGGATGCAGCCTGGCAGATCTAATCCAGGCATGGATGATGGTGGTGAGGAGCCACAGCAAGGACATCTGGGCAAGGGGACACGTACAGCACCTTCCACCCACACACAAGTGCTAGCACAACTCCAAACCTGCACAAGACTCCTCTTGATTCAGCTCACATTCCCAAAAAACAGCCCCAGTGCCCTGCCAAAGGGTGCTCTCTTCACTATGGAATTCCCACAATTAGTGCTGCCCCAGTGCATCCACATTACATCTGCAGCTGGCAGGCTGAGGGCACCTTGAGCAGGTTCTACCAACCACTCTCTGTACAAGAAGTCATCAAATTCACAATCCCCTGAGCACTGGGCTGGAGCCAGCAACTCCTTCCCTTGCTCAGAGCAAGTCTGAACTTTCCTTCTTAAAAAAACCCACATTGCATTGACAAAGGAGTGGCTTTTGCCTTCAAAGTGAAAATGTTTCTAAAAAGTTCTGGGGTTTTTCACCAGGGATTTTAAACTGAAATTTGTCATTCTTTATATTGAAGAAGCAGGTCTGGACTTTCTCTTCCCTTCCCCTTTTTTTTTTTTTTTTTTTTTTTTTAACTTAGCTTAGTTCTCTCCCCACAAAATCTCTCTTCTAGGTAACAGTGAAAGAGCAAAAAGAAAGAAACATAAAGCCAGGATGTCCTTTCTCCCTGGGAGAGGACAAACAGCTAAGGTGTGGCAGTGCCTTCACCTTCTATATATCACCTTTATATTTTTAAACTCAAACCACCATCAAACTCTGAATCACGTTTCTACAAGGCCTTTTATAAGGGCAGGTAGTGACAGGACAAGGGGGAATAGCTTCAAACTGACGGAGGGAAGGTTTACACTAGATATTAGGAAGAAATTCTTCCCTGTGAGGGTGGAGAGGCCCTGGCACACATTGCCCAGAGAAGCTGTGGCTGCCCCTGGATCCCTGGAAGTGTCCAAGGCCAGGCTGGGCAGGGTTGGAGCAACCTGGGATAGTGGAAGGTGTCCCTGTTATGGCAGGGGGTTGGAAAGAGATGATCTTTAAGGTCCCCTTCTAACTCAAATCATTCTGTGATTCTACACAAATGCAAGGACAATCCATAAATTAACTGGTATTCCCACACACACTTCTTTTTTCTTACTTTTTTTCTTTTTTAAAGCATCATTTCAGCCAACCCTGAAAAGTTTGGGGTGAATTTGTGTAAATGCTGCAAATGTGCAAGTGAAGCCCTCAGCTTCAACCAGGACTCCTCCAAGACCTCCTCTCCTCTCTTGGGTCACGAGGTCAGGAAGCCATTTCAGCACTTCCAAGTGGTCCTAAGTGGTCCCAATTTCTGACATAATGAATTTCCTTTAGGTGAGAGTTCTTTTCTATAGAGATAGGACCAAAACCATTATGAACCTCCAGAACTATAAGTACTTCCCACTTTTAAAAAGTTTCCCTCAGCACCACAGAGCATCTCATACACAACGATTCCAGCAGAAGAGGGACAATGTGCAAGTAATCCAGGTCACCAAACAGAAAAGCAATATACTCAGGCTATGTTTGAAACAGAAAATTCCTTGGGAGAAGATCTACAGGGAATGAAGATGCTCTGCAGAGAAATTCAAGGCACACTTGGGAAGAGACTACACCTAGAACATGGCCCACCAGATCCAGAATAAGAAGAGTAAGAAGAGTAAGAAGAAGAGTAAGAAGAAGAAAAAGAAGAAAAAGAAGAAAAAGAAGAAAAAGAAGAAAAAGAAGAAAAAGAAGAAAAAGAAGAAAAAGAAGAAAAAGAAGAAAAAGAAGAAAGAAAAAGAAGAAAGAAAAAGAAGAAAAAGAAGAAAGAAAAAGAAGAAAGAAAAAGAAGAAAAAGAAGAAAAAGAAGAAAAAGAAGAAAAAGAAGAAAAAGAAGAAAGAAGAAGAAAGAAGAAGAAAAAGAAGAAAAAGAAGAAAAAGAAGAAAAAGAAGAAAAAGAAGAAAAAGAAGAAAAAGAAGAAAAAGAAGAAAAAGAAGAAAAAGAAGAAAATTTGTCCAATTTTGGCATCAGTAAACTGCAAAAAATAAATCAGAAAGCAGTGTAATATTCAGTCAGAGCATCTTGGTAATGACCCCCCACTCTGTTGCCATGCTTGGTAGTCCCAACCAAAATTAACAGGCTGCAGAAAATTAATTGCTTCAGGGGAATCCAGTTCTTACCCATCTTTCCATCTACATCAGGCCTCCATTCCACCGGTCCCAGACACTTGTACCTTATCCTCCTCTCTCAAGCATCCACCCTGTAACAAACATACACAGATGTTACACAGATTAATTTTGACATGATAATGGGGTCATTGTGCAGGACAACTTTTCAGAAAGCCTTTCCCCACCATCACCTGGGCTGGAGGAAAGAGGAGAACCATTTAATTAAGGAAAGAGAGACCAAGAATTTGGTTAGGAATGGAGACCAAGAGTCTGCCCTCCTCCATGCACACCAAAGGTAACACACTTCCAACCTGGTACCTTAATGGTTTTAAAATCTTGGAGTACACAACTTACACTTGTGCCATAGGACTCCTTTTATTAAGAGCAGAACATTTTTGTTTTATTTTTAATGTGTTTTTACATGATTAATGTAACCCTAAAGCAATACCATCTTTAACACTTTGCATTCCACAGCATCCCTGGGGGATAACACTCACTTGGGGAACAAACTGAGAGCAGGACATGGAAAGACAGTCCCAGAGGCAGCCTGAATCAAAGCAGAAACCTAAATTTAGGCCTTCCAAACAGCAGCCAAGGTTCCTCAAGGCTGGACCAGCTCTCCTCTGACTGTATGGGAAAAAAGCTGAGTGCAGGCAGCTCTCAGCAGCAGTGTGTGCCCCGTACATCTCTCATGGGAGGCATGTCCCTAGGAGCTCTCCAGAGTTTCTGCCTTTAATGTACCCCCAACACCAGCACAGAAGTGGGTTCAGCTGCCATCCTGCATTTAGCTAAACTTCTACCATCCTGCATTTAGCCAAACTTCTACCATCCTGCATTTAGCCAAACTTCTGCACCCAAGAAGGTTTGGGGTATTTTTGGCCAGTAAGAAACTAAAGTAGCCCTGAGCCTGCTGGAGCCAGTCCTGCTCACTAATGAAAAGCCTCATTTTAGACTGAACAAAGGCAAAGCCCACCTAAAGATAGGCAACTTTTAAATAGCACTGTGATAGAAGACAACATCAAATTCCACTGCCTGCTAAGCCCTCAGATTTCCGGGTCATAAACCTGTGTGACAGTACAGGAAAACAGAGAAACACTTCAAGAACTTGATCAGACTTGCACAGGGAGTTAAGACATTCCTGTCCTGCAGTCACTGCAGGTTGCCCTGAAGCCAATGAGATCTGTGTGCTCCAGGACACGGATTCTGGAGGGTTACATAGCAGGCAGTGCTCAGAAGTGGCAGGAATAGACACTGTGAAAATCTCCTGGCTCGGTCAAACCAATTCAAACACAGCAGCAAATCTGAGGCGAGGCAGGAATGACTGCAAGCAGGGATTAAAATGATTTTCTGCAGCTCTGGTGCCTTGGTGCTGGCGAGCAGGAGGATATTTATCCAACCTATTTTGAGAGGGACGAGCAGGAAGGGAAGGTGATAAGAGAGCAGCAGAGGCAGAGGCTCCGTGTGCCCCGAGCGCGTTGTTCCTCCTGCTGCTGCAGCTTCCTCTCAGGGCAGCACCGTTCAGCCTCAGAGCCCAGGGCCACCAGGCACTCTGCTCTGTCCATTTTCAAGACAAAGAATGAGGCAAGAAAGGAACTATAAGGTTTGAGAGGTTAAAAATCCTACCCTGAGAAGGAACTGGTCAGTCTGTGCAATGCTGAATTGAGAGGTGGAAGAAAACCAGCAAGAAAGCAGAGTAAAAAATCCATCTGATTACAACAAGAGCAGGAAACAGCCCAAATCTCCACTTTTGCTTTCAAAACTTATGTGACACTTCCAGCAATTAAGCTGTGTGCACAGTTTGCACTGAGGGCCGCAGGGAGATAGCCTGGATTAACTGTAAATTCCTGGGATAGCCCAGCTTAACTCTCCTATCAGTGTAATAGATTTTTCTGATGGCTTTCTGGAGATGTTCCAGACCTTTCCAATCCATATCTAGTCACAAAAACATGCACCTACAGGAACTGTGCAAACGAGCCCTGGAAAAAAACAGGTGACCTTTCCAACAGCAGAGCCCTACCCTGTGCTGTTCTCCATCACCTCTGCCACAGCAAATCCCTCACATCCCCCTGCCCAGCTCTTGTGAGCAAACCAGCCCCTGCACACAGGGCAGGAAATCTCCATGGACACACAAGAGAAAAAAAAAGGTTTTCTGTTTTAGCAGATCTCTTCAATCCTGAGGACAGCCAGCCTCCAAACTGGACTGCAAACACTGGTGATTTCCGTGGCTTCCCAAAAATACATACCAGCAGCTTCCTGTTACAGAAGGACAAATTCCTGTTTCTAGGACAAATTCTGTCCTATTATTATGTCCCTTGAAAAACAGGGAAGGGGAAAGGGGAAAAAATAAGAGGGCAAAGAAAGGGAAAATCCTTTTCCTACAGATGCAGTTCCAAGCAGCTCCCCCCTTCTCCACCCACTAAGTTCCCCAGTCAGAGCCTTCAAGTGCTGGCAGTTTGTGACACCAAACCAGGGAGCACCTGAAACTGGGCTCCCACTGGGCACTGCACTGCTCCCACAGCCCACAGAACTGTGAATCTACTCCAAATCTCCCTGGCACCTGCCAAGCAGTGAGAGAGCAATGTGTCAGCTCCCAAGGATGTTGGGGTGATGCACTTGTGTTCCAGGTTTGTGTCATGCACACGAGAGACTTTGGATGCTCCAGTCTGCTGAGGGAACTGCTGGAAGTAACTTAACCTGCAGGAAAGCTCTGTAGAGATGCTCCTGTCTTTGGGGAAAGCAGTTTTGGTTTGTCTGAGCTGAACTTTGCAGAGAGAGTGGCTCAAGTGCACTACAAATATGTGATTGCAGAGTATCTGTGTGAGAGATGTATGTAAGGTTGATAATCCACTTTGAAAATTCATCCCAGTTCTTCCCTTTTCTTCCCATACTTCTGGCTGGGAAGGGATTAAGGGCTCAAAGGAGACAACAGTTCAGCTATGACATGTCTGTATATCCATGACTCCTGTCTCTGTGCATCTAAGTTACAGAAAGCAAAGCTGAGAAGTGGGATTTCTCCCTGGATGTAAGGGAAGACAAAAAAAGCAACTGGAAGACTTGCTGGGAGGAAGGCTGTAGGATGAGGGTTAGAAAAGCAGGAGGAGTGCAGCCCAGCATTGAGGGCTGGAGTCACCTGCAGTCTGCTATTGATTTGAAATGGGATTTACAGCATCACCTACCCCAAAAAGGGTTGTTCTTATCCCAAAAAGTGTTGTTCTTACCCCACAGAGGCTCAGCATCTGCCATAAAACATGGACTTCAAGCCAGGATGTCTTGCCTCTACTGCAGCTCAAGCAAGTGGCATCTCCCTCTGCAGTTTATCATTCCCAGGCTTCCAGGGAAAGCAGCACCCACTTATTCCTGCCTGAGCACCACTTAGCACTTTGCTTTAACGGTGCAGGGACACACCACTGTAAAAAAAAAATCATCACAAGCCACAGTTGCCCCTGAAATAGGGCTCGGCTGGAAAGCTACTCAAACTAGCATTGCTAAAATTGGGACTTTCCTTGTTTTTTCAAGCAGCAGGGAACATGTTGGGCTCAGAGAGTTTAACAAGCAAGAGTCAAGCGGAAAAAATCTCTCCTTTTTAAGAGTTGACCACATTAACTTTCAGCAAGTTTCCGGGAGTCCTGCCAGAGCACTGGAGTTTTGTATACTACGGAACTGTTAAAAATATTATTGTAAATGTTATTTTCAAAAAGCTTCAGAGGCCAGCACTGGGGTAGTGTTAAAAACAACAGCAAAGCAAATGAGATTGTTTTAATGGTGAGAACACAAATGTATGTGGGCTGATAGCTCAGGCAGCCTGCAGGCCTGGCAAAGAGGGATTCAAAGGCAAAGGGAGAGAGGGTGGAATATTCCAGGTTTTCTCTGATCATCCCAACCTTATCCCTATAATTTTTTATAGACACCATAGAACATTCAACCTGCTGTATTTAGAACTGCCCTGGACACTGGATTTATATTTTGGGATACACAGAAGAACAGCTAAATTTTGGTGCCACTTCAGACACATAAGACCCTGCCCTCATGGCATTTTCCACCCAGGTTATCCAAAGGATGCACCACACAAGGGAAGTAAAAGCCATTTCAGACTGTACATCTATGGAGGTGTGGCACTCAGGGATATAGTTTAGTTGTGGACTTGGCAGGGCTGGGTTAAGTTAATCTGTGATGTTAAAGGTTTTTTCCAGCCTAAAGGATTCTGTGATTCCATGTTTATGAGCAACTTGGGATGGACTTTCTGCAGACATGGGGGTAACCAGGCCATGTTTGCAGGTGTATCTCCCAAGGGAGCTCAAGGGACAAACTTCATGAACCAAGATGAGGAGCAAAAGAGCTTCCCTGAGCATGCACTGATCAGGCTGCTAAGCAAGAAGTGACACACACAGACCAGCTCATGGAAAGAGCCAGCCAGTGCCCTGAGAATTACAGCACATGAAACCGAACAAGCAATTTTATATGAATACCCACCGGCTGAGGTTTCTTCTCCCCCAGTTTTGGGCATGACACCCCAAAACTGCTTAAGAACCTTTTTCACAACACGTGTTGCTGGGAGAAGAGATCTGTGCTTAAAAACCAGTGTGCACAGTGGAGGATTCCTTTAGTCAGTGACCCAGCCAGTGCAGCTGTACTTGACAGCTGCTTCTGGAGAAAAATCTCCTGAGAAAAATCTCCTGTTCATTCTAGCACAATGTGCACTTAGAATAAGAGCTTTAGGACCTGCCTGACTCCTGCTCTTAACTTCCATGTCAGCCCTTTAAAGAAGCCATTGAGATCTTAAAAACTCCTCTCTCAGCAAATCCTCTTCTCAGAATTTACTTTATAAATGGAATGCTCCTCACAGCACAGTAAGTTATCATAGAATGGTTTGGATTGGAAAGGATCTTAAAGATCTTCTAGTTCCACCCCTTGCCATCTTCCACTATCCCAGGTTGTTCCAAGCTCCATCCAACCTGGCCTTGGACACTTCCAGGGATGTGGCAGCCACAGCTTCCCTGGGCAACGTGTGCCAGGGCCTCACTACCCTCACAGGGAAGAACTTCTTCCTAATATCCCATTTAAATCTCTCCTGCTTCAGTTTAAGGCCATTCCCCCTTGTCCTGTCACTCCATGGCCATGTAAAAAGTTCCTCTCCCGCTCTCTTGGAGTCTCTTTAGGTACTGGTATTTTTCTCAGTTAGTTCCTTTTCTTGCTTTACAGTAATATTCCTTTTACCAAAGTCAGTGCAGTAATCAGTAATGTATACTGGCATACTAAAAAGCTTTGACTTTCCATACAGATCTCAAACTTCTGGAAATCCACAAAACAAAGAAGCAAATCAAAAGGATTAGAAAGGCCTCTTCTATCAGCAAAGGTCAGGCAACACAGCCCTATCAGGTCAGAGTTAATCTACTTTACATATAACAGACAAGTCAAGCCAAGCAAATGCCCAGAGAACACATGTGCTCCCAGCCTGTTTGGGTTTTTACTTCTATCAGGGTCTGCAGAGCACAGAACAGTCTCTACTGAACCCACACTTGTTACAGAGGAACCACCTCCTCCAGCAACTGGTGGAGATGAACCAATCTGCAGATATCCCAATCACACCCCAAAGCCCACCTGAGTCCCACCTTACACTCTGCCTAAATGCAAGTTTTCAAATCAGGCACTGAAATGGCCACGTCTAAAGGATCCCCATCTCCTGCAACCCTGAACATTCCTCTCCCCAGAAGCAGCTGAGCCAGGATTATTTCAACACACAGCCCTGCCTGTCAGGATGAAGGTCTGCAGCTAGGGGAGAGTGAGGTCCTGCATCATCTTCCCTTTTAGAAGGCAAAATCCTGTCCTCAGATAGTTCTCTGTGCACTTATGAATCAGAGGGAAACCCTGATGCCAGTTACACCTACAGAAACCCTCTGATTCCAGTGAACATACCCCTCTAAGTGAACACAGCAAAGGGGAAGGTATTTCTACATATAATATAAAAGCCAATGCAGAAGAATGTTGTAATTTCTTCCTCCTTCAGGTTTTCATGGCCTTATTTTTGTCTTTCTCCTCAAATGACCGAAGACTTAGTGGGAGGGAAATTAAAACAAAACCATGTATCTGGAAAAGTGCAGCTTCAGGCCTCTTTCTTCCATGTTTCTAAAAAAACAGGAAGAAGAAGGAGCAAAAACCAAAAAGGAGGAATAGATAGTAAAACCTTTAGGTGAAATAAGCCATCAGAGAAGTGTTTGTGTCATAGAAAAACCTTTCCTGGGAAAAGCAATTGGGAGAAAAGCATCTGCTATCAGAAATGAGGAGTCTCCATGAATGAAGCTTTTCACCAAAGAGCTGCAAAGTCAACGTTGTGCCATGGAGAACCTGGCCTGAGAGCTGGCATGTGTGCCAGGGGCTGGGATGCCCAGTTCTCCATGAGGATAATGGCAGGCAGAAACCAACCCTGTCTCTGTAGCTTCAACCTCTAAAAGTATCAAATGCATTACAAATCTGTAATCTGTAATCATTACAAATCTGCTGATCCAACATGCTCCAACAGGGATTTTAATGCTAAGTGACCAAGCTCTGGACTGGGAAGGAGGGAGGTCCATCCCCTGCCCTTGGTGGGCAGCATGACATCGTGGCAGGACCAGGGCTTTGAAGCCACTGTGCCATCTCCCACGGTCACCCCACCTTGTCTCTGACCCACCTTCTGTCACTTGCATCCCCCTGAGAGCACACAGGATCACACAGCTGTATCTCCTGGGAGCTGTCCCACCAGCCTTTGTAATCCAGCCTTTACCCTCAGCCTGCCACGATCGATAGTCCCTCACAGCCATCCCCCTGCACAGCTTCCTCTCTAACAAGCCACAGCCTCACCCCTGCAGCCTGGCTGCATTTTATTGATCCCCACGATCGACTGCGAAGCCCAGGGCTCGGCACTAATTGACCACTCTCTGCTCTCTCAGCAGCTGCCTGGTTGTTTTGCTCCTTCCCTGTGGGAGAGAAGCACCTCCACAGCACACGGGGAGACCAGGACTGGAGGATTGGTCCCCAAGAGCCACCACGAAATTTGACAGGACCTTCCCTTGCTCATTCCGCTTCTGCCGTGCGACTCTGGATTGAGATTTCTCCAGTGGGAGAAAGCAGAGCTCAGCGAGTGCTTAGTGACAAGCAAGGATTAAAAGCCATGCTGTGGTGTTGGGCAGAAGGGCCATGTTTCTGCACAGCCCCAGGACCATGCTGTCTCCACGAGCTGCTGGCTCGCGCCTGCTGTCACATTACCAAACAAGTGTGTGGGGCAGCCTGCACAGAGGCTGTGTTCTCCTTGTCCTCTGGATCTGCAGTATCACATGAACTCAAGTGCACTTGCCCTCGTGGTAAAAAATGAGCCATCAACAGTGCAGGAACCAGACTGTGAGCACAGGGCCTCACAGGTCTGCAGGGCCTCACAGGTCTGCAGGGCACAGGTGTTGCCCGAAGCTCAGCGCATTCAGGGCCTCCCCTGTCTGCCCTGCTTCTCCTGCCAGCCCTTCCCCATCCCACTTTCACAAAGCTCTGGCTCTGCAGAGCCCAAGCACATCCTGCTGCTTGCTCCAGTGCACACAAGGCAGCTGCTTCTGGAGAAGAGTTGCCCAAGCTCTAGCAGCACCCAGCAGTGACCTGCTCCCCCTGTGCAGGGCAGCAGCTTGTGGCTGCTGCACTGACTCCATTCCCCAAGCCCAGTGGAAGGAAGAAAAGATGATGACACTGAGCAAAAGGCATATCTTGCCCCTAAACCCAGCTCAGGACATTGCAGAACTTGAGACTGAGAGCAGGACAGCTCACCAAGGCCAAGAGCAGTCTGCAAGGGAGGCAGTGTGATGAGTAATTTCCTCTCCTACGACGTCCAGACTGGTGCAGTGCAATGGAAAGTCACTGAGGGCATTTTGTCCAGCTCAGAGAAAGTCTGACCTGAAGACTTTCAGAAAAGAGAAGCCCATCACCCTCGAGAGGGTGAACCAGCCTTGCACCATCAAGGCAGCTGTACAACCCCTCTGAACTGGCAGACCAGCTGCTCTGAAATCAGGTCACTTATTAGGCACAGTGGGGAAGCAGGCAACTACTTTTAGAAGAAAGCTCTGGAGAAACACAGTTCAGCTCAATATTGATTCCCACGGCTCCGTTACAGACAGACAGAATTAATTTCCAGGGTGGAAAGAAACATATGCCGGCATATCAAAACAAAATACAGAAGCCTTTCCAGTCCTCCGGCTGCATTTCAATGGAAACCAGAAGGCTGTCATGATAGAAAGATTTCGGTTTTCTAATTAATCCTCCCTGCTGAGAATTTAATGCCACTAATTGATGAGGGGAGGTGGTGTCCAGACAGCGCTTGCCATTCCTTTTTACATCTTTAGGCCAAGTTCTCTCTAAATTAAATAATAATAAGGCAGATTTGCTCCCTGCATGCGCTGTGCCCTGCTCCAACTCCCTCCTCCCTAGAAGATGTCTGGTTGAGGGAAGGGAGGCAAAGCCCATGTCAGAGCTCTTTACAAGTGTTGGAAGTTTTCCTGGAAAACGTCATCTGTGATAGTGTCACTTCCACAGAACATGCCAAGAGAAAGACCAGTGGTGCCAGGGACACTGCCTGTACCATGGAACACCCTCCATGGATCTGGGAGAGAGCTCCCAGTTCAACAGAGCAACTGCTCAGCCAAGAGACGTCCCATAACACTTCCAGAAATCCACACAAAATGTACCCTGGTGTCAGGAAATGGATCATCAGGCCCTGCAGAACAGGCCCAAAGGCCCAACAAGGTGCCACCACCAGTAAAAAGATGTCACTGGTGCAGAGCAGGCTTGGCTGCTCACCTGCACCACAGAATGGTGCTCATCCTTAATCCTAAATATTGATTTCACACTGGTGTTGACCAGGTGCACCTTTGGAGCCAGCAAAGTGATCCTAAATGCAAAAGACAAAATCATGTCCATAGGAGAAGGCAGTTGACCACATGCCTGGATAGGAAGCTTCTGCCCCCATTCCCTACCAGAACACAAGCTCCAGCTCTTCCCTGGATTAGTTAAGGACAGAATTTGTCCCTTTACACTCAACACTCAGCGATTCCAACCCGGGATTGCTCTGAGCTGAAAATCAACCCAGGGAATGCGAAATAAAACCCAATCCACGTGCACGAGGCCGTGCTCTGGTTACTAAGCAGTAATAAACGAAGCAATGTTGATGGTCCCCAAGCTCTGGCCTGACACTCCAGCACTGCTCTGTTTGTCATGGCAATAGCATTTCCACCTGCACCTCTCTGACATCTCCTCTGGGAGCCTTTGCACACCACTGTGCTCATGGCCAGCGGAGCCCAGGCCAGCTGTGCAGAGGTCCAGCTGGCTGACCTCTCCTTTCCAAAAGGCTTCTATTCTTTCTTCCCCCCCATTATTAGTTTTCAAGCCACCTACTCCATCCTAAATATAAAGTAAAATTAGCTTATTCCTAGAATGCTAAAAAAAGACAAGCTCCTGCCTGCACAAACTGACAGCAACTTAATGGGAAGGCTCCAAACACGCAAAGAATGTTCAGTCCAGAGCTTTTGGCCCTCTTACTGAAAAATCCTATTGCTGCAAGCAAGGTGTGGATGTGCAAGTGGAGTCAGGTGTGTGCAGAATACCTCACCTGCACAGACTGCCTGCTGCTTCTCCACAGCACCCTGAGCAAATTACTCCTGCCTGCCCAACAGCCTATTAATAAATATACACCAGGGAGAAGAGCTGCACGCCAGCAGGGAGGTGGACGAGATGATCTAATGGGACCTTTTCCATCCCTTAACTTTTCTGCTTAGTCACAGAGTAAATATCTCCCACGTTGTAAAGGAACACGCTGGCTGTGCTGGCCTGCTTGTGATGGGAGAGTGTTGCCCTCTGAAGACATTTTGTTTTCCAGATGCTCACAGAATCATGGAATGGTTGGGGTTGGAAGGGAGCTCTGGAGAGCTTCTAGTCCAACCCCACTGCTAAAGGAGGCTCAACCAGAGCAGGTTGCACAGGATCACGTCCAGACAAGTTCTGAGTACCTCCAGAAACAGCCAGCAGGGCTTACCCAAGGAGAGTTAAGCAACAGAGGAGTTGGCATTAGCCTGGGTTTTGGCTTCAGTGAGCTCTGAGGCACCCAAGCAAGTCCCCTAATTCCTGCCCCACAGCCACAAGCAGCACAGGAACCTCATTTCTCTGTTATCAGAGTACTCGTGCTTCTCTGAGCACTCAAGCCTGATCCTGCCTAAGGTAGAAAGGCACTTCATTTACTTTTGCAGAAGGCAGGTTGGCAAGAGAATAGACAGCAAACATCCAGGTCAAGCCTCCTGTGACAGACTCACGAAAAAGCTCAAAAAACCCCAAACACCCTAGAAAAAAAGGGAAATGCAAGGAAGCAAAGAGTGTGGGGAGAAGAGGCTCCAATGCAGCTTAAGTATTCAGGTTTACATGGCAATCTACATTGGCAATGATTCATGCTACAACAGCAGCAAGGCTCTCTCTTGGTTTTAAAATGCCCAAAGAGTGCAAGGTTTCCAGGAGAGGCCATCCTTACACATAACCCAAAGAGCACCTGAGAGCCTTAAGACCACAGATCTGCAAATTTCACTGTGCAAGGAGAAAAATGTTTTACCATCTAAATCATGAAAAAAGACCCCACACCATTAAAAAAGCCAAAAGCCGCACAATCTAAATATCTCTTGCAACAAGATGGACACCAAGGGATGGGGAAGCACCTCTGGAAAAAGAGCTGGGAGTAGGAGGCTTTACTTCATTTTCTAGTTCAACTGCTGGGCAATGGTATAACCCTAAGCATTGCAAATTCTCACAGGATTCTGTGTTTTTCGTAAGAATCTGGTTCCTGGAGTCACATGAGTACACCAGAATCCACACTTCTCTTTTTTGTTGTTAAAAAGAAGTATTTGCAGATGTCAAAAGCTGAAGAAGTGTAAGTCATGTCTGAAATGCTCAAACAAGAAGGAATAGAAACATCTACTTTAAAGGAAATAAATCACTGTTTTTGGAGGAAAGAAGGGGATCCAGGATTGTTTTTCCCCAATACTATACACTGGAAACCTTAGACTGGACAGGGAATGACTTAATTTCAGGGAGAGGTGGGTTCTTTCAACATGTCCATCTGTAAGTTAGAGATGAAAAAATACATCTTTCATAGCAACACCTGCCTAGAAAGTGGGCAGCCCCTTTGGGGTACCCTGATACTGGCTTTCCTAGTCAAAAGAACATTATGCATTGGGGGATGATAGCAAGGCACAGCAGTTTAAAAAAGTAACATCATAATAACAGGTTTCCCAATTTTGCTTCCACTTCATTTTCCAGCATCCAGCACGGTAAAGCCATGGAATTTGGCTATGCCAGCTCATCTGGTGGCATTCTCTGCTCACCAAAACTACCACATTTACAGCAGCTGCTGGATCTTGCCCAATAGGAATACCTTATGGTAAAAACTGGTCTATAAATGAGGAGCTGACCTTCTGAAGAAGCCTGTGTTAGCTCTCGCAGAGCTCATCCCGTGCTGTTGCTGAGCCTGGGGCAGTGTCACCACGGCACTACAGGCACCTGTGCTGCAGCTACCCACCACTTAAGAGAAAGGAACTTTGGCCACATGGTCAAATATTCACAAGAACCACAAAGAGCAGAAGACTACAGGTCACATTTCTTTCCTATTTTTTCATGGAACAAAACTATTCAAATCTAGAAGGCTTGGATCTGTGGTGTGCTATGCTATGCATTGAGTCCATTTTATCCTGGGAAAAAAAGGGTAAAGACTACACTTCTGATTAAATCAGTGGTCTTCACCCATTCTGTCCAAACTAACTAGCAAAGGTGCAGAGAACTTCAGAGGAGAAGAACACGAAGGGCCTGAGCAGTTGTGGCGCACACAGCAGCTCCTGGCACAGGCAGCAGCCCCGGAGCCCAGCCCAGGGGGAATCATCCATCACCCTGACTTGAGCTCAACTGTGCCATTCCTCGAGCTCGAGGGATTTGCTTCTCATCAGCTTCTCACCAGAGCCAGCAGCGAGCCGGCGCCTCCTGCTCGCGGGGCAGAAGAAGGAAACCTCGCTGCTCCCGCTGGCAGACGCCGCTGGGTTTCTGCATTATCTCATCTCTGAGATTACAAGGAAGTGAGCACAAACCTGTTCAGTCACATTGTTCCTGCTCACCCCTGGCCAAGGGCCGGGCCATTGAGCTGCCGTGTTCCTGCTGTTCCCAGCACGGGGCTGCGACTGCCCTGAAGCCCATGGGCAGCTCCAGGCGCGTCCCTCAGCGCTCCAGGACACGCTCCTGCCTGCCCTGGCTGCACAGCATCACCCCAGGCACCAGCAGAGACCATGCACAGCCTTAGAGGTCAGTCCACAGCCATCAAATCCCTGAGCTCAGCCACCATGGCTGCACAGCGTGGAACACAGCAAACCCTCGCTCCTCCCACGCCTGACGAGGATGGGCACACCAAACCCGCTGCTCCACAAATCTCCCCATCCAAACAATCACCTTCTGCCCACACAGGATTTCCCCTCCCTTCTCTCTGTCTACTCTCAGGTGCCTGCAAAGGGTGGCTGGACTTGGGAAAGGTATCACAGAGGCTGCAGAGGTGCCAGAACAGCTGGGGACCTCCTGCCCTCTGAAGCTGTCACAGAGCTGTGATTCTCCTCTGGTTAATGCTAATCTTGCTGCACTTGGTTCTCAAGGATGCCACTGCTGCTGCCTTTGGACTATACAGAAAAAAAAGCAGAAAGTGAATCAAAAGTCTAAAATAGAAAGAAATAAATATTTTAAAATAATAGTAAGATTAACCAAACGCTAAAACACCTCTTGCTAAGAGTCTGCCCTGCTGCACCGCTGTAGAATCAAAGTCCCCTATTTGAGCAAACATGATCAACAAAAAAAAAAATTTATGCAATTCCAGTTTTGTTTGCAGAATTTTCTTGGTACCTCCTTCCGTAGAAGGATTTGCTCTAAAAGGAAAATACCACTCATAATGTTTCTATCCAGGCCTGTTGAAGAGGAGATGCACAGCATACGGCTCTGTAATATTATTAGCACCTTTCCCCTTTTTACACCAAACCACGACTAAATAAGACGTGCTACAAAAGCTACACAGACGTGGAAGTTATAGGTCCTTTTTTTTCATCCTCTTTTTCAAATGAGCTTAAGTATTTTCTTAGCCGAGCTCTAAAAACCAGATCACACACACAAAGAAACGAGTTTGGAAATCCCCCTCCCTCCACCCCCACTGCTATTTGCTAAGGAAACCAGATGCCCAAAGCCAGCCAAAAAATGATCTCAGCCATTCTTAAGAGAGCCTACAGCGCATTTTCATGAGTCATGGAAAGCAACAATTCGTTGCTTTGGTAATGCTAGGTAAGCAACTGGTCATCCATCCCCAACCAGACTGGCAGCAGTAAGTCAAAGAGCAGCCCGTGTCTTGACACATTACGTCAGAGACAGCCCCAAAATAGTCACCTTGCAGGAGGTTTTATGGGAAGTGCCACCAAGTGTGTGCTGTGAAAGCATTTAGCAAAGCATTCAGCAGCCAGGATCCCCCATGGTCCCGATCCAGGGGAGTTATCAGTGCTCCAGCTCCCAGCCCGTGCTCTTGGAGCAGGCACAGATGCAAATGCAGAGGGAAGTGACAGACAGAGGCAGGGATCAGCAAGAAGGCAAGCGCCTTACCCCATGCTTTTCCCACAGACCCATGCTTTTTTACAAGATGTGTATGATTTCCCCACCAGCCTCGTTGGGTTGGGGAGACTCCTGCAGGGCCACCACTCAAAGCCCTTGGTGACACTCCTGAACATGGCCACGAAGGTGTGATGCTCTGTGATGCAGCCTAGAGCCCTTCAACCATACCTGTCCAAGGTTTTGGAAATCCAGCCCAGGACAGGTCAGGGAGGTGGTAGGATCCCCATGCAACAAGGGGAGATCCTGTCCAACAATTCCCATGTTCTTCCACAAACACTTCCCACCTTCACCACCTCCTGGAGAATCCCACAGCAAACACAGAGCCATTGCTGCCTGAAGAAGCTCCCACGGAGGTGAGGCACCAAACTGCACCTCTCTGGCAACACGTGGCATGAAAGGCAAATCAGCTTCCCAAGTGATGATGAGTCAGGTACAGGAAGCCTTGCTGCATCTCATCCAAGCTCAGTGTGCCTCCCCACCTCCCTGGGACAGCCCCAGCGGGTTCCTGACAGGGGAATTTCTCCAGCACAGGATTTCCTGGACATAGACCAAGACTGGAAGTAGCTCATTCCCATCCAGAGATGAACACAGCTACAATCTTCAGCACCTTTTGTGCCAATTGTGAAAATGCATCCTCACCCCTTACAGCCCATCCCAAAGCCAACCAGGCTTGCACCTGATGTTATTCACACCTGTAATGCTGGAGGTGAACTTGATGAAATATTGAAATGATCAAACAAACATTTTCTCTCTTTTTCTTCAGTTGTCAGCCAGGTCACACAGTGACACACACTGTGCACATCTTTAATGTCACAGCATCTCAGGGAGGGCACTGTGCATTCTCAGTAAGCACCCCCAACCCAAACAAAAATAGACAAGAATGGGCATGGTTTCCCAAATCCTTCATTTCAGCCCAGCAAGGTGAAGCCAAAGCCAGTCTTCAGACAAAGTCCATCATCAGGGCATGCAGAAAACATCACAGGTGCCCTTTCATCAGAGCCACCCATGACTCAAATCAGCATCTAGGTGTACTTTCTATTCCCTGGGTAGGAAATAAAAAGCCAAAAGTGACCATAACACAAGAAGGGGAGCAAGCAGACCTCAGCCCAGTGAAGCAGATCCAGCCAGACAGCAAAGCCACAGGAGCCATCCTGGCAGAAAACTCAGCATGAGGAGTGGGACAGAGCACTGGGCTGTGTGGGTCCACATCCAGGGAGCCCTGAAGGTCCCCTCCCAGCCCCAGCACCCAGCAGGCTGCAGCAGATGTCAGCAGGGTTTCCTTTGGCTGCCACCATCAGAGGAGGAGCCGCTCCTGGGGGTTAACAGGAGCCAAGTGCAGAGTTTTCCAGTGCAAAGCCAAGATATGACCATGACAGGACTTGTCCCATCCTGACTCCACCAAGGCACTGCAGCCACAGCCACCACTCAGAGGAAACACACAGTGAGAGCACCAAAGTGATGCCTTTCCTAAATGTTTTCCCTCTGGCACAGCACAGCTCAGGAGCAGCTCAAATGCACCCTGCAACAACATCCAGAGCTGGACCTTGACCCTTTCAATAAAACCAATGATGCAATAAGCTAAGCACAGCTCAACACAGTCTGTTTATCTCTTTTACTTGCTACCAGCACCATCCAAAGAGAAATAACTGGAATATCTTACATATTTCTCTAATGACTCTGTTAGCACCAGCACTGAGGGACTGAGGCCAAGGAGCAGCAAATGCATTCCACTGGTTTAATAATCACTGGGTGCTGAGGTTTCCCAAAAGCCGCTCTCCAAGGGGGAATCAGCAGAAGGATCAGTGCTGCAGTTTAGTGCTGGAAGGCAAACAAAAAGCATCGAGGCTGCAGTGTGAACACCTTGCATCAGCAAGGAAAGCCTTCCAGGAGCCTGGCCCAGCCTGGTATCTGTACTGAAGGATGCTTCATTCAACAAGCCCTGCTCCACAGCTCCACGGCTCCACACTACATCAATCTCAGCAGAAGGAAGCCCCAATCTCTGATCTCTGATTTCCAGGTACTGTTTATTCATCACTTACACACTCCCAAACTGCTCTGCCCCACAGCCCCAGTCCACACACCTCCCTCCAGTCACACACTCCCACAGCTCCGGAGTTATCACCCCGCTACAGATAAGGCTACCATCAGCCCCCATCATATCACCCAGCTAGAGATAAGAGTGGTATCAGCTGCCCTTTGCAGTGACACTGCACTGACCCTGCCAAAGAGGGACAGATCCCCCCAGGGCACTCCCCAGGTAGTGACAGAGAGGAAGAGGTGAGAGGCTGAAAGGAAGAGGGTATTTAAAAGAGGGTTTCTCTGCATGCACTCTCACTTTCCTGCTGCTCACCTTCACCACCACTGATAACAGCCCTCACCCTCACACCTTCTCCCCGAGGCATTGAATCTGAACAAGCCTTCCTTATCAAACCACTGCCTCATGCAGGGGATGCCCCAACCCTTAAATCTGTGTCTGGGCAAGATATCCCTGTTACCAAGAGGTAACCACCACCCTTCTGCAGTTTCCTCGTGGCTTGGGATAAAGCATCCCTGTTGCCACCTCGCAGAGCAAAAGGTGCAGACAGGTCACTATGAAGAAATTAAGGATCTGCTAAATTCTTCTGGACTCTTATTTACCATGGATGGTGCTGCACTATTTCCAGTTCACAGCTGGACTGTGATGATCTGACTTCTGCTTAATAAAAAAACAAAACCAATAGATTGCAGCACAAAGGTATTAAGTACCAAGTAATCCACCATCCTCATCACAAGGAACCTCCATGTGCATCCGTAGAATGGAATAATTCAATTGAAAGGGATCTACAACAATCAGTCCAGCTGCCTGACCACTTCAGGACTGAAGGACAAGGACAACCTTGACAAGGACAGACCCCAACAGATGCTCCAAAGCAGCAGCACCATCCTCTGACCCCCTGCACCACCACCAGCAGAACTTGCAGCACCACACAGGGCTCATTTTTACACGCGGTGTTTGTGCTAAGGACAGTTATGTACAAAGTTTTCAACATTCCCTCGGGGATCTGGGGCACCTGGAAGTTGCTGTGCAACAAATACTTGCACATGGACAAGTCCTAATAGTACAGGAGCACTCAAAGCATTGCAGGGGCCACAGGCACCCCTCAGCAGTGATGGATTTAAGACTGTTTCTACCTCCATCACAAAGACTTCTTATCTCACAAATTATTTTCCCAAAGCAATTGTACAAAGTCTTTTTCTCCCTCTGAATCATCCAGCTATCAATCAGGTGACTTTTTGTTACTTCAGCACGCAAGTTCCTGCCCACAGTAGCATCACAGAGCGCCTCTAATCCAGGGCGATTTTTTCAAGCCACTCGGTGTTTCATCACTACCTGAACACTTTTCCCGTGCTCCCACCCCCCGAGGACCTGGCCTGAACACACGGTGTTTACACAGCAGCCCACGGAGGAGTTTGGCCAGCGCCTTCCAGGATCTGGCCCGAGCGGCCAGGCAGGGCACGCTCTGCCCGCCGGACTTTGTCCCAGGCAGCCTCTGAGCCAAACCCCGGCTCAGCTCCACCCTGCTTCACTGCTGGTATGGCTCCTTCTCCCTGGGCTGCCCCAGAATCATTTCCCAGAGTGGAGGGAATAAAATCAGAGGAGCTTGCACAGAAGTGACAACAAGCTCTGCATAAAATGGTGGCCAACCCTGGGGTTTAACTCAGGAGAGCAGAACCAAGCCCCACATTCTCATTATGTTCTGAGCCCCCTGGTCTTCACTAACATTCATATTTGTATCCCCCAGAATAGATAAAAGGTGCTTGGGGAATGCATTTGGGAGTTGAGCTCCCTCTTTTAGAGGGTACAGGTGTATCTTTCACCTTAGACTTCTAAAAGCCTCAGAAAGTCCAGCTCAAACCCTCTGGGTTCCCTTCACAGACATTCCAAGTGCCCTGGGAACTGAAGCTGGCACCTGAGAGCAGACACAGAGATGACATGCAACAGTCCCCACACCAGGTCACAGAGGTGACCTAGAGCTGCCAGTGTCCCCATGGCAGGCCAGGATGATGCTGCTTCTTCCACCATCCCAGTCTCAGCCTGGCCCCAAGCCCTGTGCCTCCAGGGAAAGCTCCTGGAGCAACATCCCCAGCACTAAAACAAAGCAGGGAGCCAGGTAAGCCCTGCCTGCAGCCCCACTACAGCATCCTGCTCTTGCTCCTCGTGCCCCTGCAACAGGTCTGATGCAGGGAATAGATCCCCAGGGGCTCTGAAGAGGAAGATATTGATTTTGAAAGGAGATCTTTGCTTTTAATTTCTTATGTTATTAAAGATGAACCGGGGCAGACTGATTGGATCACAGAATCGTTAAGGCTGGAAAAGACCTCTGACATCATTGAGCCCAATCATTAACCCAGCACTGCCAGGTCCACCACCAAACCATGTCCCCAAGTGCCACATCCACACTTTTTTTAACACTTCCAGGGATGGTAGTTCCATCCCTTCCCTGGGCAGCCTGTTCCACTGTCTGACCACCCTTTTGATTTGGGGAGCAGCAGCATTTTAGTGACTAATGGGGAGATTACTTTGCTAGACCAGATCAGAACTGCAGGGACAGACAGCAAACAAACAAAAATGCCCACATGTCCACACTCCTGCGTGCTCACCCCCACCTCCACAGACAGAAAACCACTCATCTTGTCTATCTGATGCTCACCACAGCACTGACCACATCAGATGAAGGCTCAGGCCACGTGAGATGTGGGGCAAACTCGCAGAGACAACGTGGTTCAGGCACAACTGAGAAGACATTCACCACCTCTGCATCTCACACTGCACTCAGCAAAGGCAGAAAAGGTGCCAGAAAGAAATGCTGAGCTGCCCTGGCCTGCAGTGCCACGTGTGGGGGCTGCTCCTTGGAGGGACTCCCCCAGAACACCTGGCCACCCCCTTCCCTTTGTGGAGCTTCAGTAGGTAAATCAATAAAACCTGGGGATTGAGGGTGAACCTGCCAGGTTCAGTATCACTGGGCCATTTCTAGCTTTTCTAAAAAGTGTCTGAGGACATAATAATAATAAAACAATAAGTTAAAATCCATATTCCATATTCTTATGGCTCCATACTGCATTTTCCATCTGGCCAGTGCACAGCTGACATTCTGCACATTTCTGTGCACACTGTGCTTGGCCTGTGCTCTGTGCAAAGAGGGGAGTGGGAGTGACTGAGCCCAGCAGCCTCCTGCCACCGTCAGGCATCAGTGAGCACCATCCCTGTCACCCACAGCTCCTCGCTGCAGGGGTTGGGCTGGAAAGGGCTCAGCCACCTCCTGTGAAAGGCTGGCACATGGGATGTGTGCCCTCTCCTGTGCTGGGTCTCAGGATCTAAAGAGTCCAGAGATTTGTAGAGAGAGAAAATGTGCTTCCTTACACCAGATGAACTGCACAGGCTGAACTGTAGTTGAACATCTTCCCTTTTTCTTTTCCTCTTCTCTCAGATGATCCCTTCAGCTTGGAGAGCCAAGGCACACTCAGAGCAATCACTCCCTCCTTTCTTCTGCATGTAGACTTGTGCACTCCAAAGCCAGCCTGCCTTCCCCGAGCAGTCTAATAAAAGATATCCCTTCTAACAGCAAACCCTGACTCACTTCCCTCCAGCCTCGACCAGCAGGTCTCCGACAGCAGGGCCAGATCCACCAGAACAGAAGATCCTGCCAGCTCTCCACTCGTTCCCACGTCCATCTGGGGAGAGCAGGGCTGGCAGCACATCACTTTCCATGCTGCAGCGGCACTCTGCATCCCACGGCTCTGCCAGGGAGCCAGACACGCCGTGTGATCCTCGCCGGCGTCTTCCCAGCGGGAAAATCCACAAAGCAGCGAGTGCAGGCTGAGGCTGAAATCCCAGAGCAGCAGCAGAGCCTGGGACGGGATGGAGCCGCGGCTCCGGCTGCCACCGGCGCTGGCTCTTCACGGCGGAGTCGCTTCGTCTGGGTGAAAATCCTGCTCCATCTCTCTGCAGGAGCACACTTCCCTCACAGGGCTCTAAGAGCCTCCAAAAGAATAAATGTATTGCCCATCAGCAGCGCAGGGCAGAGCTGTGGGTTTCTGGTGGAGATTAAGGAGCCGTGGAAAAAATTACGGCACCAAAACACGTTCACACGAGGAAGGTATAAAAGATCCTTTACATCCACATCCCACCAGGCTGGCAGCCCATCCAGCCTCACGTCCTGCCTCAACAGAGGAGCTTTTACAAGCTGCAAAAGCTTCCCGGGGCAAAGGCTGTGCCCAGCCATGGAGGTCTGCTCTGATCTGTAGGAGCCCTGGGAAACCCTGACCCCCTGTGTATAACCAGTGTCAAATTAAGGATCTGGGAATTGGACCGTCTGACACAGGTATCACAAGCCCCCAAATGCAACTGATCTCATGCACACCTGAGGAGCTGCTTCCAAGAGCTGTATTCCTTGCACAGATCCTGCACAGAGCTACATCAAACTGCACAAAACCAGACTGGAAATAAATTCATGAGGTGGCAGAGAAAGAAATTCCCCTCGACCACTCACTGTCACCAAAGAAGTGAAAGAGCTTGACCCTGCACAAATCCCTGGGATCACTGGAACCCTCCACAAATCCCAAGCCTCCAGATCCCAAGGGAGCCCCGTGTTCTTGGTCCATGCAGCAGCAACACATTGCAAGAGCCTTCACCGAACCAGGGGCAGATCTGCTTCCAAAAACCACTGGATTCCAAGAGAGGAATTGAAGAGGAGGATAAAAGCAGCAGCTGAGGGAGGATAAAAGCAGCAGCTGAGCTGTGTCAGGGCCAGCAAGAGCTGTGCTTGGCCACCGTGCACGACCTGGTCCACGGCTGCCACCCCTGCTCCGCTCCTCCCCGCCCAGCCGCGGGCGGCAGAGCTTTGGTACCGGCAGAACAAATCCTTCCCGAGCATCATCCCGGCCCGGGGCACAGCCCCACGGCAGCCGCTCGCTCCGTCCAGGTGGAAATCCAGCTTTCCAAGCCCGCGGGTGCGGGCTCCGGCTCCGTGCCCGCCGCAGAGCCTTCCTCCCCGAGCACACCCCATCCTCACCGCTCCGGACAGGCGGTGCAGGGAGAGCTCTGCAGGGCAGTGAGGGATGGCCAAGCAGCCCCGCACCTCCCTGGATGCTTTCCAGAGACTCGGCACCCAAGTGACCACATCCAGAAACCGCTGGCTCCAGACGTCGCTGCATCCCAAAACGGGGATTGGAGTCAGATCCCGGCGCTCGCTGTCAGCAGCTGCAGCCGGGACAGGCACCCAGGCAGCAGCCTGGGGAAAACAGTGACCCGAGCGCGGCAGCACCGGGGCGGTGTGCGGGGAGCCCCGGGGAAGCTCCATCCTTCACTGCGCTCCGCACCCACGGACACGGCAACCCCCGGACCCCCGCTCGCCCCCACGGCTCCCCAAACCCAGACGGAGGGACGAGCTCCCACTGGCAAGAGCAGCAAGGAAGGAAGAAAACGCCACGGCAGCCAGACTCGGCTGCAAAACTCTCGACTGCAGACAGTACAATAATTAAAAGAACGAAAGTATTCGTGCAGGCACGGACGGAGCGCCCCAGGAGAGGGGGGCTGCGCTCGGACTCACCGGGGTCACGGTGAGGTGTCCCCGCCGGGCTCCCAGCGCTGGCGCGGCTCCGCTCCGCTCGGCTCGGCTCGGCGCGGCTCCGCTCGGCCGCGGCTGGGCTGGGGCGGCGCACAAAAGCGGGAGGAAGCGGTGACGGGCGGAGCCGCCGCGGCCAATGGGACGGGGATGGGGACGGGGGCGGA
>VZRZ01004359.1:1089646-1111516 GCA_013398175.1 Climacteris rufus | reverse complement strand
GACCGAGCCGAGCGAGCGCGGGCCGGCCGTGCCCCGCCTCGGGGGGGCGACAGCGGGCGGCTCCGGGGCCCGGGGCAGCTCCGACCCCTGGGGCAGCTCCGATATCCCCGGGCAGCTCCGAACCCTNAACCCTGGGGCAGCTCCGAGCCCTGGGGCAGCTCCGAGCCCTTGGGCGATTCCGATACCCCGGGGTAGTTCCGAACCCTGGGGCAGCTCCGGGCCCCGGGACAGCTCCGAACACCAGGGTAGCTCCGAACCCCAAAGTAGTTCCGATACCCCCGGGCAGCTCCGAACCCCGGGGTAGTTCCGATACTCCCAGGCAGCTCCCACCCCCGGGGTAGTTCCGAGCCCCGGGACAGCTCCGACCCCTTGGGCAGTTCCGATAACCCCGGGGCGGCTCCGAACCGCGGGGTAGTTCCGAGCCCCGGGACAGCTCCGACCCCTTGGGCAGTTCCGATAACCCCGGGGCGGCTCCGAACCGCGGGGTAGTTCCGACCCTGGGGCAGCTCCAACCCCTGGGGCAGCTCCGGGCTCCGGGACAGCTCCGACCCCTGGGGCAGTTCCGATACCCTGGGACAGCTCCGAATCCCAGGGCACCTCCGAACCCCGGAGTAGTTTCGATACCTCGGGACAGCTCCGACCTCCAGGATGGCTCCGAGCCCCAGGGCAGCTCCGAACGCTCGGGCAAATTTGCATCCCGGACGATGCCTCATCCCTCAGCCCCCCTCAGTCCAGGTGCAGCCTCCCTTGGTCCTGCAGGTCGGATCAGCCCCGGTGAGACACCGTGGGACCCCTCGGCTTTGCTTTCGAGAAGGATGGAATGCGACCTCTGTGCTTCAGCTGAAGGTTTCCTACCTTTTGGAAGAGGGGGGCTGGAAGCAAGCTATCCTACCTAGGGCTGATGCAAAAAACCAGGAGGTGATGAGAAACAGGGCTCAAACCCCCAAATTCTGGGATGAGGCTTCATCAGCTGGAATGCTGGTGAAGATGGTGGAATCCTGCTGCAGCAGCGTGGCTCTCTCAGGGCCCAGCTTGACTGGGATGTGAAGGAATTGCTCTCTCATAATTTGGTTTGGTTTTGCCTCTTTTAGGGCAATTGAAGCAAAATCGAGCCATAGTTAAGACCACGGGGCAGAGGCTTTAGACTGTTCCTGAGTCACAGCTCTCCAGAACAGCTCAGGGCCCCCTGGGCAGCTCCCTGGGGAGATAGAGAACCCTCTGGGCTGTTCTGATCTACACCCACTGTCCCAAGTCTCTGTTGTGTGTCCAAGTTCCTTCAGGCTCAACTTTCCCTATGGGGAGAGCCAACAATGGCATAGAAGCAAAATTCACCCCTAAAAAAGAGCCTGCAAAACAGATGGAAGTGGGAGCTGAGTTATGTACCAGATATCCCTCAGACTGGTGTGAAAGAGAGAAAATTCGTGCAGACAATGGAAAAAGTAAGTAAGACTATTTCTCTGATTATTTTCTTGTTTCCCCATTTAGTAAATGTGTTGTGGAGAGGAAGAGGAACAAAGTCAATTCAAGATTTTGGTGGGGGAGAGAAAAAAATGGGCTGGATCCTAAAACCAGCCCCATTCCCCTCAAGTTTTTAAGGAGTTGCTGCTGCAAGAAAGTTTGAGCCATTGCCTATAAAGGCAATAGAAACCCCAACCAGGGACCCCTCCTGAGAGATTCAGATCTCACATCCTCGTACACAATCGCGTGACCTGTGAATAAAATCCATAGAAACCGATTCTGTATATACCAAATACTGCACATGGCTCCAGCCCAAACCGCTCCGGCTTCCCTCACTCCATAAATGATTTTACTAGGGCCAGTCCTGATCTTGATGTAATTGAATAGGTTTCACTCTTTTCTCCCTCTCCCTCCCCCTCCCCAGAATATTTGTGCAGCTTACAGGGATACATCCAGGGGGACTGAGCTGTTGCTGGAAGGAACCTCTGACTCCAGCTTGCCTCATCCATTCGGGAAGCAGAGTGAGTCGAGCCTAAGCCACCTGGCTTTGGGAAGGAGGTTGCTTTTCTCTGCACCTTCCTTCTAACTCTTAACAGCTTTTAATAAAATTCCGGTAACTTGGCACATTTGACATGTTGGCTGCTGCCCATCAGGGATGTATGTAATGAATTCCTGTGCTGCAGATGCCTTTCTGAAATAAATCACATGTGTTTACCTTGGGAACCAGGCACAGTGCTCCAGGACTTCAGGTTCAAGTATTATAAGGGACTAAGCAACAGGCAGCTCCTTTAAAACCACCTGGTTTTAATGGGAATTGATTCAGCACACACCAATTACTGCTCAAAGCCGTCATTCTCCCAAGCAGCTCTTTTTTCCTGGATGTGTTTGGTGCTCCCTGCTAGGGGGATTTCAGTTCTAGGGTCTTCCTGAACAATATAAGGATCCTCATGTGTGTGGAGGCTGTTTGCACTGATGCCAGCAGCTCTCTGCTGACGGGCGTGCTGAGCACCTGCCCCTGGACTCTGCCTACTGCAGAGGCTCTTAAAAACATTTGCAAAGGCTGGCAGAAGGATGGGCAGAGGTGTGTGGCTCTGTGCAGGGTTCCAGGTGTTCCCCAAATGCTGGCTGACAGTTTGTGGGGAGAAGTGAACAGCTTCTGGTGGAGAGGGCACAGCAGAGAGCAGGGGTGAACCCGTGTGTTGCAGGCAGTGGCTGTAGTGGCTCTGTAGGGTGAAAGTAAATGAGGTGTGGGCTGTTCTGTGGCCCTGAGGACAACAGGTGTGGCACACCTTGTACCCATACAGCCAAACTCTCCCTTCTTTTCCAAAACAGTGTCCAAACTCCTACTAGGACACGTTCTTTGGTGCATGCTGTCCCATGCTGTGTTGTGCCAGATATTGAGATGAAAATCATACCACACATAAAATGTGTGCTCTGATTCTTAGCTAACTGATAAATGTAGGCTGGATATGAGGGCTTATATCTTCCTGATAGCACCTCCAGTGAAAAGTGTGATGGCACAAGTGGGTAATAGTGAGCTATAAGAAAAGCTGATGGTTCATCCACAGACCAAGAACTTTGCAAATCACAGCCCCAGGCTTGTTCTATTTATGCTTCTCCTTAATGACGTAAGCATTAGTATTTGCTGTGGGGAGAAAAGGGGAAGATATTTGGCTTTTACCTAACTGCTACTATTCTGGGCTGTGTTAGGGTTCCTGCAGGAAGTGAACACAGGTCCCAGAGCACCGACCCAATTCTTCTGTGACTAACTATGCTCCATCTAACCTGAAATTCTCCCATGCCTTCTGTTTGATATAATATCCTTTCTTGCTTCCTGCCCTGAACAGCAGCATAAAGCTGTTGTCTGCCAGGCTTTCTCTCCCATCGAGATGGGAGTGAATGGGGGGTGAAATCATTCCTATACTTAGTCTCCAAACTGTACAGGAATGATGCTGTCTCAGGGTAAAGAAAAGGAACCAATTACTTACTCAGAGATCCTGTGCTGCTCCTCAGCTGGAGGCTGGAGCTGGTGATGGGCCTGGGTGGGATGTGAGCATGTAAATCCAAGCCTGTGATGCCGAAACCTCTGCACTGGGCTTGGCAGATCTGCATCGGCTGCAGCTCCTCCTCACCGAAAATTAATTGCAGGTCTGCTGTTTGCTGTGGAGAAACAGGCAGGAAAAGAGAGTTAGAGCTATCCTGTGTCCTTCTTAATGTTAGGACCAACAGAAAAGCCACATTTATTTCACTTCTATATTTCCCACACGTTCTGAGCGATCTGGGAGCTGCCTGATAGATAAACCTGGCACAAACCGCATATGTCAGCATTCCTAAGGATTTTGTGCTTCACCAAGTACTTGCCTGAAGGTGTGCAGAGGTTTGCTGGGGACAAACATTTGGGGATGACATTTTTTTCTCTACCTCTGCTTCTGTTTTACAGTCACAGTGTGGTGAAGTGGTTGAGAAGGGTGAGAGTCGGGCTCAGATCACAATGCACTTCCCAGCCACCTTTCTCTGCCTCTCCTGTTGCATGAAATGCTCCCTGGCTGACATAACCACCTGCTCTGCAGGGCACACGCCAAGATCTGCTGTATGAAAGTCCTCACAACCAGGCAAGAGCAAGAAGTGATCTCCTGATGGGTTTTGAAACTTTTCCTCTCCCGTGGCAGAAAATGTTTTTCAGATAAAGCCTCCTGCCCACACAATAAATTACCCTCATGGTTGGTAGCTTGGGTTTAGCTCTGGGGATGAGGAGGAAATCCTGGGCTTCTTCCCAGACTCGATGTATGGGATATTTCTGCATCCTCTCCAGCACAAAAGGTAGGTGGCAGCAGCAGACACCGTATTTTAAAAGGAAAGGGTGAGTCCTGCACTGGAAGATAAAATGCAACAGCCCATCTTGGGGGGTTGGGGAGTTGCTCCATGAAGGGGTCAGAGCAAAGGGGTGTCCCCCAGCCCTCCCTGGGGCAGCGTTTGTGTCCATCCACCTGGCTGTGCACAGCTGGCTGGGGAGAGGTTTCAGATCTTACAAAGCAAAGGCTGAAGGCTGTGTGACACACAGAGGAAGCAGCTTGCAGCAGCCAGCAGTGCCAATCAACCAAAAAGAACAGGTTTAAACTCATATTTCTTCCAAGATGGGTGTGACTTACACTGAGACTGAGTTGTGTGGATGATTTTTTTCTCCATGGTAGTCATAACATGCAGTTTCATAGCTGAATGTGAATTTCCACGCTGTCTCTGTTCCATGACTCACCTTCTCTGCCCAAACAGAGGGAAAAACACCTCCAAAGGACAGAGTGAAAGTGAAGAGGATCTGATTTCTGGGTGGGTTGTTAAGGAAACATCATTGGAGGGCATTTTTCTGTGCAGCTTTTTCACCTGTGTGTTGTGCTTGCAACTTGTGTCAACCAAACTGTGTTTGCAAAGTGACTCTGTCACGCTGGTGGGAAATGTGAAGCTGGAAGGCCTGGAGAGTTATTCTGTCTATCTGCAAACAGGCCCAGTTCAAACTGTCTCAGGTGAGGTCAGAACTATCCCAGAATATTCATGCATTCATCTGGCACCTGAATATTGTGGAAAATTGCACAGGAAATATTGTCCTTGTGGCATTTTGCAGCTGAAACTGCAAGAAAGCCAAAAATCACAAGGGACATCCTGTGTTTCCATCTCAGCTCCGCAGAAATTTCAGAGAAAACCTTGAGACCTTTCCTGAAAAGAACCAAGATTCTCCACCTGCAGCTTGAGTAGATTGTAAGGGATAAGAGAAAGACTGAAAGAGTGGCCCAGACATGGATTTAGGTTTGTGTCTCCAGACTGCCCTGCTCTTTGTCCCCACTGATAATAGGATTTTGTTCCTTGAGAATATGACCATATTTCTGTAAACTGTCTCCTGATTTGAAAGGTAATCAATCTACAGGGGTATAGTCAAAGCCACCCATTATAATCATTGGATTTTGGCTGCAACTTCAATTGGTATTTTGCACTTCTTAGTGAAATCTTGATGAAGAAGCTCCTACCAGAACCCTTCAGGAATATTTGTGCTCCTACAGCTGGAAGTGGATCACGTACAAGCAGACACTGAGCCCCAGTTTCTTTGCATTTCTTCCCATCCACCCACATGGAGCTGGATTTTAGGTGACAGAAATCAAAGTATTGAGTGATTTACTGCAGCTGGGATCTCCCCCATTTGCCACGGAGTTATCTGTGCACGTCGAGTGGAAACCTCCGGTTTTTCCTTTACATCTGTCACGAGGGGGAAGAAATCACTGAAACAATCAAAACCTGGCTGTTTACACGTGTTTTGTTTTATAAATGGACTTGTACAGAAAGCTGCAGCACCGCTGCACAGACAGCTCACCCAGATCTCTTATCACGAAAGCCATATGTCCTCATTTCCTCATCTGGGGTAAAACACAAGCACTGCTGCTCTGATAATTAGGAAGCTGGAGGTAAAGCACTCAGCATCCAGCAGGAGGAAAGTGGATGTGGGTGAAGGTTGCAAAGCACAAAACAGAGCAGTTTGGGCCCACACAACTTTCCATGGCGTGGCTGCTGCTTGTGTGTTTACAAACCAGCTGCTGCACGGGGGGGATACTGGGAACACTGGGAAGGTCTGAGGGTGCCTGATCTTCCCCACTCACTTTGCTCTGGGCTGGCAGCCTGGTTGCCAGCCTTAGCTGGGAATAAATCCTTCCTTTGGAAGGGGCTCCAAGCCAGACCTCAAAATGGAGTGAATGGACCTGCTCCCATTTCAGCCCCTTTGATGGGATCTCTGGACAGCTAGAGGGAGAGAAAAGCATCCACTGCTGGTCCTGGGAAAAGCCTTCTCCTCAGATGGAAGGATGGCACAGTGGGGGAATCCCTGCTCCTTGCATGGAGCTAACACAGTTTCACCTGGGAAGAAGGAGCAGAAAGGTCCCAGAGGACCACTGAGACATTTTTTGGCTTCTCCTTTACCAAAAACTCGGGTGACTGTACCTGTAGCCCTTGTTGTCACTGATAAACCAAGCCAGTGTCACTCACTAACTTCCAACTTCACCCACACATTTCCATAAAGCCACTCAGAGATGGATAAAAATCAACTGAGTGTGTACAATTGGCACAGCTGCTATTATGGCATGTCTGGGTCCTTCCAAACTTTTTTTTTTTTCCCCAAAAGAGGGACATTTCCTAAATTTCAGATCAGCCAGCAATGGTGAAATGCCCTTTTGCCCAGCTTGGTGTGCTTTGTGTAAGGAGTATTTATTTAATCCATCTGAAACTACACGAGAAAGGAGAGAAATATCCCGGCGGCGAGATAAGATGATTATCTTCCTGGCAAACAATAGGAACGTGGTCAAAATTAAAAATAATTTGATTGCAAATAGGAGGCCTAGTAAAGCAGCAGGACTAGAGGAAACATGACTAATTTTTTTTTAGCTTGTCTGAACTCACACAGCACAGCTTTGCGAGAGCCGTAACTTTGAAATATAGATCTGTAGAAAACCCATGGGGGGAGGATGGCAACAGTCCAGCTGCAATAGCACAATAGAGGCAAGTTCATGCAGCTGGTAGATCTGACCTAAAGGGCTAAATAGCAACAGAAAAAAGCTATTTTAGGTGTAGTTTGGTGGGGACTACAGTAAATATGAATTGGGGGAGGAGTGGAGAAAGTGAAGGCTTTTTTCTTGGCTGTTTTTTTTGGTTTCCATTCCTTTGCCATTCTCCTCGGCCAACTCAGGATGCCAATGTCACCTGCAGGAGCAGCATTAAGCTCTCCATACTGAGCCTGCAGGCCAGTCCTGGTCAGTGTTGGTTCTTCTCATCTCCAGCAAAGAGCCTCACTTTCTGCAGGGGAAGGAGCACATGGCTGCAGGACCACGTTGACCTTGGGGTTTGTCTCCAAGAGAAAATTCTAACAGATGTGACAGCTTAAAATGGCATTTCCTTCTAATAATGATTACCCAGCAAAAGTGTTTATATGATTCCCAGAAATACTGTCTACTGGACTACTGCTTCCTTAAAACAAAACTCAACGTGAAGCAGCCTCTATCCACTGGGGATGTGAAGAAGGAAATGGTGTACAGGACAGCTGTTCCTCAGCACCCACGGCAGGATAACATTTTCTTCTGTCCCTGCCAGTGCCCATATCTGCTGTAGACAAGCCACAGAGCTGGGCAGACACCAGGACTCACCTCAGCTGCAGTCCTTGGCCTTGTGCCACAGCCTGCATGTCTGAAATGGCCTGGTGACTATTGATTTTTAACCCAGTGGACAGTAACATTTGGATGTTTTTTAATATCTAAGATGATTTGAATGTCTTCTATAAATATTATTTTCTAGAATGTTCTGTGCTTTTATTAGCACCATTAGAGATGGGTCTCTGATATGAAGGTAGTCACCACTCAAAACGCCCTGTGCAAGAGGGAAGTGATGTTACATCCATTTTACAATAGAAGAAATCCTGCTGCTGGCAGAGGGTTGAAATGATCTGTTCCAAGAACACAGGGAGAAGCATGGAGCAGAACACAACACAGACAACGTGTTCCCAGGTCTAGTTGTGACCACAAAACCACAGTTTCTTCTTTTTTTTTTTTTTTGCTTTAAAAGCCTCTTGAACAGACATTTTTTGTCAGCTGAGGGTTGAAGTAAATCCTTGGTTAGCTCTGTTGAATTTCATCAGCTAAAGTTGTAAGTACACTCAACTGATATTAAGCTACTTCAGCTGCAGTGGTGCATGTCTGATCCTCTGCCTGGGTAGATATTTTTCCTAGTATTTTGAGGGCACAATAAAAACCAGGTGAGAGTGTGTTGCAAGCCTGTGTGACAGCCATAAGCAGCAGCTGACACTGGAGACTAAAGAGTATTTAAGCCACTTGGCAAAGCTCAGACAGGTCCAGTAATTGTAGGGGGATGAGAGCTTGCAGAGGGTCATTAGGTTCCTGATGGAGGAAATACCGCTGACAGGCAGAAGAGGAAATGACAGATTTAATGAATAGTGGTCACAAGCTGAACTACAAAGAGCAATGGGTCTCTGTGTTTTCCTACAAGGACGATCACAGCAGAACCAAGGCCAGACAGTCCCTGCACGGTATGTGATGGCAAGACCCCTCCAAACCAGAATGACAAATGACACCAGGGGAAAGCCTCTGACCCATAAAAAGTGTGGCTGTGTTTCTGTAGGCAGAGAACTGAACTCTTGGAGCGGGGCTGTGTCCTTCTGCTTCCACCAGGAAAGAGAGTGCCAAAGTCTTTTGCAGGCAAAACATCAAAGCATTGTCTCTGGGATGGAACAGGCACTAAAGGCAGGTTGTCACTGTTACTAATGGTTCCAAAAGCTGAAGAGAGATCTAGGTGCAGTATCAGACATGCATGAAAAGGGGGAGGAGTTTGGTGGGCAGGATTTATCAGGCTACTCAAACTGTGCTTGCCATAGTCAAAGAGCCATTAGAGCACAGGCTTGGATGCAGCAGGACTGGTAACAGAATCTCTGGTCTGTCCCTGAGCAGAGCTGCACTCTCAGTTGATCCTGGAGTTTTTATGCTTTTATGAAAACAGCTAATGATGACATGATTCAAGATTCTGTGAAGGGCTCAGAGGGAGAATCAGTAAAACATCAAATAACGATGTCAAACCTTTCATGCGTGACAAGCTAAATGCAAAAGCGTCGTTCTCCCAGAGACCTGAAAGGAGCAACAGCTGGGACTTGCTTCCAAAAGGAAAAAGGAAATTATTCAGGCCAATTTGTGCTTTTGACAGGTGAAACACCTTCTGAATGGAGATGCTGGGTACACATCATGAATGAAATTGGGCACAGGTGCTTGTGAACATGGGCTCCAGTGGGAGGAGATGAGAGGACAGGACAGGACAAGAGAGGACAGGAGAGCACAGGAGAGCACAGGAGAGCAGAGATGTCTATAATGGCTCTATGGCTATAATGGCTATATATGTCTAAAATGGCTATATTTCTGAAAGATTTGTTCTGCTTAAGCTATAGAAGGTGCCCTTACTGCAGGGGTGATGAGGTACAATCCTTTGTCTCTGTTATTCCCAGACAGTTCTGACTGTAACACTCAACACCAGGAATAAGCAAGAGACAATAAATGGTTTTAATGAGTGAAAAAAGACACCCAAAGCAGCAAGGGGAAAAGGACTGCTGAATGATTATTGACTTGGGAGTTGGGGTCTGTCCAAGACCTGTTATCCTAGGAGGTGGTCTGAGAAACAAGGGCTCACATGCTGCTGTTCACATTGCAAGAAGCAATTGGTAGATACTGCCTAGCCTGGTCCCAAGGTTTCCACCAGGTCTGGATAGTCCATGGACATCCAATTCTTTTCTTACAGGTCCCCTGTGTAACTTCATCAAAGCTCTCAGTCTTCCCTCCAGGCCCAATGAATTACCTAACTTCAGGACTCCTGGAAAGAAGCTGGTTCTTGCAGGATACTTAAAAGAACAAAACTGACAGTGGAAAGCTTGTTCCCTCCACACTGGCATAGAGATTGCTGCTATTGCAAGCAGGCAAAGCTTCCCTGCTTGCCAGAGGGAGAATGGAAAGCTGGAACACCATCCTGGAGTAAAGAGACAGGTGTCAGTGGGGAAAAAAAGGCAGCTTTTGTTCTCATTGACTGTGTTCATCTGAATGGAAAATCCAGGCAAGGAGACTGGCAAGCCTGCAGTTCACAATGCCAGGTCTCCTGGTTTCTAATATTAGAACAAAGTAGTCCTGCCCACACTGCTTTTCCTAAACACCCCTGTTACACCTATTTTCAGAGGATGATTTCATAAGGTCTCACAGAAACAGGGACTAGGCAGATGTACTTGCAGAATCTGAGAGAAGCAACTGTGTAAGTTAAAAAAAAAACTATCCTCCTTTTTTGTAAGAATGGAATGTGGAGTGGATGTGATCAGCAATGGTTTAGAAAACACTGGCTCGAGTGCGCACAGGATTTGTGGCCTCCTGCAAGAGTGCAAAGGAAACAAAACCAACCTCCAGCCGTGGGACAGAAAGGGTACAGAGTTGGGTATAAATCTGGGTCCTAGGCCTGGGCAAACTGTCCATCCCTTGTGGATATCTGATTTTCCTGCCCACTCTTGCTGCCTGGATCACCACATCCGAGAGCCACGTGGGTGCAGAGGCTGTTGTGCTGCTCTTGCTGCCAATGTTGGACACCTCACACCCTTTACATCAATGCAAACCAAAAGCTGGCAGAGACTCGCTTTTAAACCCAATTTTCTTTCCTCACTGTCATATCAAGAGTTTCAAATCTTTTCATGTATGATGCAGAGGTGTGTGTTTCATGGAAACCAGCCTTCCTTGCCAATGGGAAACACCCCCTGTGCAGGTAGGAGGGCACCCCTCCCTTGCACACCCATTTGGTGAGGCTTTTGCAGTGCCCGTGGGTGGCTGGCTGTCTCCCAGCCCTGAGCAAGCTGCAAGAGGATGTCAGCCCTGCCAGGCTTGGCCCAGCTTAATGTCAGCCAAGGCACTGTGGGGGAAGCCTGACAGCAAACAAAAGCAAAGCCAACTGCACTGTTTGTCCTTGTCCAAATGGAGGCAAAGGCAAACAGGGAAGATCTATAAACTGTTTTTTATTCTTATTATTATTATTTCTAATATGATAAAGAGACATGTTGTCTTCTAAGCATTGCAAGCCAACAACAGTGTTGTCCTTGGGCATGAGCCAAAGTTTTGGCTCCTCTTTTCTTGTACCAAACATGAGCCCTCTGGGATGAGTCACTGGTTCTCAATGGGCTGCAGCTGCTGAGCCAGGAAAAGGAGCCCTTGGTGCCCACAGAAGGGAGCAGGGGATGAGGTGTCATGTGGGTTACACAGGGAACCACATCACTTCCAGGGCCAGCCCATGCAGGCTGCATGCAGAGCACCTCCAGGCCTGGAGCAGATGGAAATAAAGCCAGGACTCCCCAGGACACACTGGGGTTTGGGGACCACATTTAATCTCTGGTAGCTGGTGAGAGTGGTGGCTTCACCAAAAGCTCCACTTCAGCAATGCAGGTACTTAAATGAGCTGCAGCAATTTGTTGCTGTAAATGTGGATCCTCAGTCACCATCAGCTCCTTGTGTTCTCCATCCTCTCCCACCCCAGGACAATCCGTGGAGTTACACAAGGGAAGCAGGTGGCTGGAGACCACATCAACCAAGTGTTTCATAGAATCATAGAATTGTTTAATTTGGAAGAAACCTTGAGTCCAACCATTAACCCAGCACTGCCACATCCACCACTAATCTGTGTCCCCAGGCACCACATTTACATGTCTTAGAAATCCCTCCAGGGATGGTGACTCCAGCACTTCCCTGGGCAGGCTGTTCCTGTGCTTGGTTTCCTCTTATGAGAGTAGTTGAATGAAAAAAAAGGATCCTGAGGGACCATTCAGTGAGTAAGGGATGTGTGACTTCTGGTGTCCGATGTCAGCTGACAGAAACTATAGGATGAGGCAAAGCCTTTTCACTTCAGCCACTCCTGCCAGTGCTGAGAGCTGAATACATTAATTATCACTAATCTACACCTCAGCTTTTGGTCAGCAGGTGACGAGCTCTCTGCAAAGCTGCTGCCTGTGCTAGTGGCCATCGCATCGCAGCCTTGGCATGTAAAGGGTGAAGAGTAATCGGCACTGGCAGGGCAGGGCAGGGTCGCTGTCACCCTGGCTGAGCCCCAGCACAACGGGGCCGCGCTGGTGCTGATGCTGTGGTGTGAAAGATAAAGCGTTTTAAAAAGATAAAGAGGTTAAAAAACCACTCAGCAATAAGTGTGACCGGCCGGGGCAGCGCTCTGGTGAGACAGGGGCATCCCGGACCGAGGGAAGCGATCCGACCGAGGGACCGGGGATGCGGGATGCCCGTGCCGCGGGGATGCGGGATGTCTCCCCGCGGGGATGCGGGATGCCCGTGCCGCGGGGATGCGGGATGTCTCCCCGCGGGGATGCGGGATGTCCGTGCCGCGGGGATGCGGGATGCCCGTGCCGCGGGGATGCGGGGCGGGCACGGGGAGGCAGGACGGCTCCTCCCCGGCGGGGCGGGATGAGGGGCCGGGCAGGGAGAGCCCAGGCCCGGGCAGAGGGAGGATGTCGGGGCCGGCGGGCACGGTGATCTGCCTGCTGCGCTGCGACCTGCGCGCCCACGACAACGGGGTAGGGAGCGCCGGGCCCGGGCAGGGCGGGGAGGGACGGGCGCCGCTGCCGCCCCGGCCGCTCTCACGGCCCGCTCGCATTTCCAGGTGCTCCGCTGGGCTCAGGACAACGCAGAATTCCTCATTCCTCTCTACTGCTTCGACCCGCGGCACTACGTGGGCACCCACTGCTACGGCTTCCCGAAGACGGGGCCCCACAGGCTGAGGTTTTTGCTGGAAAGTGTGAAGGATCTAAGGGAAACGCTGAAGAAAAAAGGAAGGTAGTTGAGAAAGCGCCGTGCAAATAACACGTATATTTCTGTTTCCCTGCTCTTTTTCAACACACAGCCGTGCTGTGAGTCGGATCGTGCCAGGTACAGGGCTTATTTCAGAGAGCCACAGCTCTTTCTGAGGCACAGGACGGTCCCATGGGTCGCCCCTTTCAGGTGTCCTGCTGTGGTCACCTGCACGGGGACAAAGAGCCATCCAGGCTCGGTGCCACGTGGGCTTTGCTTTGGGGAACTCAGATGCTTGAGTGCTTTGCCCGGAGTCCTGACAATGGGGACAAGAGTGGCAGTCTTTAGAGAAGGGGGCAATTACAGTAGCCACTGTTTCTCCTTGTTCCTGGAGAGTTTTCCTTGGGAGTTGGCTGGACACAGAGCAACATGGATCCTGAGACTGGAGAGTTATGTTTGCTTGTGCCCTGTCCCACTAAACCCAGTCTCTGGTAGGTTACACTGTGGGAAGGGGGTATTCAGAGATGCCTCATTTATGATGCCTTTGGACCATAATTGGGGTACATCAGGGCCTGAAGAATCCATTACCAAATAATATCTGTCTTTGCTTAGCAAAAGATCTTAGAGTCCTAGAGAACTTTGGGTTGGAAGGGACCTTTAAAGGTCATCTTGCCCAACCCCCTGCAATGAGCAGGGGCATCTTCAACCAGATGAAGTTCAGAGCCCTGTTCAATCTGACCTTGAGTGCCCCCTGGCATGGGGCACCCACCATGTCTTAGGGGAACCTGGGCCAGCTCCTGAATCTGGGCATCAGCCAGCTCCTGAATCTCTTCAGTGTGTGAGGATAAACAGATTCACTTTTAGGTAACAGCCTGGCTTTGTGCCCAGTCATCCTTTCTAAGGCATCCAGAGTGGCAGAAATATGTTTGACACAAACTAAGCCCCAGAGGCTTACAAACTCTGTTCAGGGGCTCCTAAAAAATGCAGGCTGGTCAAATTCTATGTGTCTGCTTCCACACACTGTCTGTGCTCTGTAGAAAACCAGTCCATGAGTGCCTGCCTGGGCTGGGATGAGGACCTCTTGTACATGCAAATAACAGTAACATCAAAGCTGTTTCAGGCCAGTATTCTGTATTTTAGTACCCTGGTTGTGAGGAAGGGGAAGCCAGAAGATGTGGTCCGTGATCTGATTACTCAGCTGGGCTCTGTCAGCACTGTGGTTTTCCATGAAGAGGTAAGGGAAATACTCGAGTGACACAGTCAAGAGAGAAAACTGTGAAGGCTTCTTCCACAACCAAGTGATGATGCGGATCCTGTGTGTTCAGAGCCTTTCTTGGCTGTGGTGTTGTTAATCTTGGGGAAAGTGGGTAGTTCCTGGGATGGGGATGGGGTGGTGTTGGTGTCTGGGCAAAGGCAGGAAGCTCAATGTGGAGATGCACGAGGAGGGCAAGGCCAGGGACCAGGGTCTTTGTGCATGTGGGAGCTGAGGCTGTGCAGCCACAGCCTCACTCTTTGGTTCTTCCCAGGCCACACAGGAGGAGCTGGATGTGGAGAAGGGGCTGTGCCAGGTGTGCAGCCAGCACGGGGTGAGGATTCAGACATTCTGGGGCTCCACGCTGTACCATCGGGATGATCTCCCCTTCAGGCCTATTGCCAGGTGAGCTGCTCCATGGATTCACTCACCCCTCCACTCTCCCATTTGTTTCTCACTCAGGAGGGCTCCCAGTCCTCTGGTCCCACAGGGAAAGGACCCATTAGTCCATCTATTGATGCTTTTATGGAACAGTGCTGTCATACTGGGGCACACAAAGGGGAAGCAGCACATTCATCCCTCTGCACTACTTTATGCTTCAGTATGTATAAAGCCAAGGTGTGTGTTTGACCATTTATTAAGGGACTGGAAAAGACCTTTAAGATTATCAAATCAAACAATTAACTAAGCCAAGCCAAACAATAAGCCATGTCCTTCAATTCACATCCACACCTCTTTTAAATCCCTCCAGAGGTGGTGACTCCATCACTTCCCTGGACACCTTGTTCCAATGCCTGACCACTCTTTCTGTGAAGAAACTTTTCCTAATATCCAATCTGAACGTCATCTGGAGCAACTTCATAGAATCACAGAATGGTTTGGGTTGCAAGTGACCTAAGAAATTATTTACTTTCAACCTTTGTGTGTGGACCCTTCATGGCTCCCTCAGTAGTCAGTTGAGGTGTAGCTGATGGAGTTGAGTGATTCATGGTATTCTGTAGAAAATGTATCAAATAGGGCAGAGCCAGGCCATGAAAATGCCTATTTTTCTCCCGACCGAAAAGGCACCAGGAAGTTGCAGGTTTTTACGGTGAAGTCAGCTGTGTTAATCAGAAGTTAGGTGACATAAATCTGGCTTTCAGGGATTGCCCTATCAGGACACAAATTGAAAAGACACAATTTGCATCTGAAGCAGAAAGGAATTGGGCGAAGGGCTGAGCTTCTGGTTGCAGTTATCCCCGGGGGCATTGCACCTGTTGTGCCTGGCAGCTACAAACAGGCATCACAAACAGGAGAGGACAGCCTGGAATGCTGATGCTCCTCCTGAGGAAGGGGTGTGCTGTGTGGAGGGGCCAGGGCAGGCCCTGCAGAGGTCTGACTGTGCTGTCCCTGCAGGTTACCCGATGTCTTCACCCACTTCCGAAAAGCGCTGGAGTCCGAGGCGCGGGTCCGGCCAACCCTGCAGATGGGAGATCAGCTAAAGCCCCTGCCTCCGGGGCTGGAAGAGGGCTGCATCCCTACAATGGAGGATTTTGGACAGAAGGGTAAGAAAGCTTCATGTGGCAGTTGCTGCCTTGAAATCCTACTTAGATCTGTTTTTAAAAATCTGGTTTATAAAGTAAATTATTTCCTGCTGCTCCACATTGCCAGATGTTCAGCCAGGGTGAAGTAGGTACCTGGACTGGCTGCACTTGAGCTCTGATGGTTAATACAAACCAAACATCTTGCACTGCATATTATATTCTCTCACAGAAAAGATGTCTCCTTGTAAAGATGCAGAGGCATTGAGTGCTCGAGAGATGCATGAAAGATATTCCCTAAGGATGACTGGATTATCCTTCCAGTCTGGGAGTTGCTGCAGAAGCATCTGTCTCTAGTTGCAGGGTTAGGCACATATTTGTCCTCAAACTGAAGAGATTTAGATTAGTGTGAAGAAGAAATTTTTCCCTGTGAGGGTGGGGAGGCCTTGGCACAGGTTTCCCAGAGAAGCTGTGGCTGCCCCTGGATCCCTGGAAGTGTCCAAGGCCAGGTTGGACGGGGCTTGGAGCAACCTGGGATAGTGGAAGGTGTTCCTGCCCAGGGCAGGGGGTGGAATGAGATGGTCTTTAAGATCTCTTCCAACCCAACCCATTCTGATTCTGTGATTCTATGATATGTCTCTCACTGAGAACCAAAGCACAGAGGCAGTGGTTGCCCTTCAAACTGTAACTAAACCTCTGCTCACTCATAGTGCACATGAAGGTAAATTCCCTGTGTGGAGGAGCTGCCCTGCAGCTGGGTAGGAAACACCCTCTTAGTGATTTTTCATATGTTTGATGTGACCCTTATTTTGAAGGAAGACCACACAATCTTTTACAGCCCCCAAGAAGACACCCCTACTGCTGAGCATCCCCAGATTTTAAGCTCCCTGCCTTTGAGATGCCTTCCCTGGGGGTGACAAGCTGATGGTGTTTTCTGTGGCAGATCCTGTGACTGACCCACGAACAGCCTTCCCCTGCAGTGGAGGAGAGACCCAGGCTTTAATGAGACTGCAATATTATTTTTGGGACACGGTAACTCTTGCATTTCCTCTCCTGCATCCTCCCCCTTGTACACACCGCAGTGCAAGTGGGTGAGGCTGCAATTTCATTTCCTAATAATATTTCCTTAGCTCCTGTATAAAATTTTGCAAAGGAGGGAATTAGCATTATTTCAGTTTTCAGAGAGACAAGCTAGACCAAAAAGAAGTCATCTGGGAACAGGGAATGTGAGTCAGTTACTTGGGAACCTCATTTAGTGGCCATCCCTCTGAACTATTTTTTTCCATTAACTTTTGGGAATTGAGACCAAAATTTTTATCTGCTTTACCTTAATTTGCTCCTTCTATGCTCATGTCCCACGTCATCAGCAAGGTAGTTCCTCTGTTTTGGAGGAGTGAAAAGTGCCCTGAAGGGCTGCAGTTGCAACTGGGGTGAGGAACAACTGACCCAAGTTCTGCCCACAGTTATAAACAGTAGGAGGTTCCTGTAGTCTGTTTTAAAAACTTGCATCCAATAATGACAGTAACTACTTGTTTCCATGCTTTGGTGGTGTGAAGCTCCTGCTGACTGCATTTTGTATGTGCATCCAGACAGTTTTTGAAATTCTTCCTGGTCTAATTCGAGGAATCATCTTAAATTTGCCTTGTCTGAATTCAAAACCACATGTGCTGATTTCCAACAGCATCAGATCCCAGGCAGCTTTGTGGATAAAGGAGCTGAGCTGGGTTAAAAGTGTGGTGTTTCCCTGTGCCTCAGTGGGACAGCCCCAGGGCATCCACTCAGCTGTGTTTTGGAAGTTCCTTTGCCTTTTTTTGCTTTTCTTTTGCATTCCTTTGCTTTTGAGGAGCAATGTCCTGGTTTAACCCCATGAGGCAGCTCAGCCCTACACAGCTGCTCCCTCAGTCCCTGCCAGTGGGATGGAGGGGAGATTCAGGAGGATTAAAGTGAGAAAAGTCATGTGTTGAGGTAAAGACAGTTTAATAGTGAAAGCAAAAGCTGTGTGCACAGACAAAGCGAGGGAAGGATTCCTTTAATACTTCCCACCCGTGGGCTGGTGTTCAGCCATCCCCAGGAGAGCAGGGCTCCATCACTGTTAGTTGGGAAGACAAATGGCATCACTCCAGACATCCTCACTTCCTCCTTACCCAGCTTTGTGTGTTGAACATGACACCATGTGGCCTGGAACCCCCCTTGGGTCAGCTGGGGTCGGTGTCCCAGCTGTGTCCCCTCCCAGCTCCTTGTGCACCCCCAGCCCAGTCGGGGTGGCGTGGTGAGAGAAGCAGAAAAGGCCTTGAGGCTGTGTGAGCTCTGCTCAGCAGTAAGGAAAACACTGGTGTGCTATCAGCACTGTTTTCAGCACAAATCCAAAACAGCCCCAGATCAGCTACAAGGAAGAAAATTAACTCCATCCCATCCAAAATGAGTATAAGAGTGCATAGCTTCTGCTCTTGGTCAAGCATTGGTATCATCAGTGCTGGAAAACCTGTTCCTTCTTTTTTAATAATGCAAATATTGTCTTCCCTAGTGAGCTACAACAGCCCTTTAGCAATAGCAACCTGTGCAGTGAAGGGGCTCAAGGAGAGATGGNGGTCAAGCATTGGTATCATCAGTGCTGGAAAACCTGTTCCTTCTTTTTTAATAATGCAAATATTGTCTTCCCTAGTGAGCTACAACAGCTCTTTAGCAATTGCAACCTCTGCCCTCTGTGCTCTGCATTGTCCACAGAATGCTCAGAAAACGGAAGATCTGCATCCTGCTGCAAATGTGGGGGCACAGGAAGAAAAGTGGTCAGGGTCCCTGCAGCTGAGTGGTGGGTGCTGTCAGACTGCTTCTCAAACCCAAACAAGCAGCTACACGGGCAAGGGAGCCAGCTGCCAGTTCCACTGGTGCTTTTAAGTAGATTATTGATCCAGAATCCGATGGGATTGGGCAGGGAGCAGCACAACCAGGTGCACAGGGCCTGTGGAAAGAAACGTGCTATGGGCTGAAGTGGGGAGCACAGCTTGTGACATACATCCCAGAGCTGCAAGGAAAACTGCTGGCCTGATGAAGCCCTGGGAGCTGGAGGCAGGAATTTGGCAGCTGTGTAATCCTTGCAGGCAGCCATGAGAGGGAGCCCAGCCCTGCCAGATTGCTCTGGCTTCAGAAGGAAAGAAAACATTTAGCAGGTTGCTTGTAAAGTATTAAAACCTTTTGTTCTTTTGCTCACACAGAACCTGGTTGCATCTTACAAGGACACTCGGAATGGACTGGTGGGAATGGATTACTCAACCAAATTTGCACCATGGTAAAGGTTTTTGTTGTGGGACTGGAAACTCCTTTTCTGCTCCCATCCCAAACTGATGTGACCTGTCTGCTGAGTGCTGCTGGGCATGGGTAGGGGTCTAGGTGTGATTCCTTTGGCCCTTTTTGTTATGGTAGAGCAGCCTCAGAGCTGTTCTTCACTGTGCTTCCCTGGACCTGGTGTGCTGGGACTACCAGAAGCACAGGACAGGGCACAGGAGGGACTCACCATTTGCCCTTGGTTTTGTGCTGCACTGTGTGTGAGGGGTGGCTGGGAGCAGGCAGGGAAGCAACACAGCTTCAGGGGTTGGTAGGGTTGTAGCAGAACTCAGCCCAGTCCTGGTTTCCTGAATACTCAGGGACAAGTCACCCCGCCTCACTGCCATTCTCTTTTTCTGTGGGGTGAAGAGACACTTCTGATTATTCCTGTTGGAAAGGATCTCTTGTTTGGGTAAATATCTTGATTTCTAAGTAGGGGCTTTAGTCCCTGGTGTTGGAAGAGGCAGAGTTAATTCCCGACTGGAATTGCAGCAGCAGAACCCAGTTCAGCCTCAGCTGAGAGCATCTGGATTCTCCTGACAGAATTGCAATGTGAACCAAATTTCTGAGGCTGTTACAGGTCAGGATTTGCTTCCTTCCAACGAGCTTTGTGCTTTGATGGTTGCAGTGGATGGCTCCATCTGGTGGCACTTCAGGATCCCAGGACTGCTGGAAGTTTGTTATTTGTGGCTTCCACTTGAGTTTTCCCAAGCTGGCCACTTGCCCAGAGCAGACAGTCTTGATGTGCCTGCCCCAAAATGTTCCTCTGTCAGACAAACAAAATCAGAGCGGTCCAGATTGCAGCCAGGCATTCCCATCTCATGCTGGCCATTAGAGCTGGTCAACAATTAAGGAAAAACTCTTCAGCCCCTTTCTTCCTGTTTTCCAAAATTCATGAGAACATCCAATGTTTCCACAAGCCACAGTGGAAATGGCAGTAAAATGCATTTCTAGGAAAATCAAGGTAAAAATTGTTCCTTATCATCCTGTGTGATGGGGTTGGAGTCTTCAAGCTCTTTCCTGTCTTGCACAGCACTGATTTGGAATAAATGGAAGGAGCCCAGTGGGTTGAAATGCCACAGTGGGATTTGATTCCCTAGTTTTCCTGTCTGGGCTCAGTTTTTCAGCAAGTCACTTGCCTTCTGTGGTTGCTCCAATGAGACACTGAGGTTCTGCAGGAAAAGGAGCCCTGGGCATATGGTAAGGAGGTTTGTAATAAAAAAGGGGGTACAGAGATTGAGATCCTGTTCTGTGTTTGTCACTAGATTTGTCAAATCATTTAGGCAAAATCTGTCAAACCTGTGTAAAATGATTTATCTCCAGATCTTGGAGACTCCTGTAACAGCCATACTCTGGGAAGGGGAGGATTTTTATTCTTGGAAGAGAACTCTGTCTCTCTTGAAGAGTTGCAAAGAAATTCCACAACTTGACTAAAGCCATTTGGGAAGTCAGGGTCAGAACTGCAAACCATACAAAACTGTTCAGACAACACAAAACTGCCCCTGTCCTCCCTCTGAGCTGACATTCAGCTGTCAGTCCTGTGTGGCATTCAGGACATTATTCTTCTGCTTTCAGGCTGGCACTGGGCTGCATCTCACCTCGATACATCTACGAGCAGATCCAGAAGTATGAGAGAGAGAGAACAGCAAATCAGAGCACATACTGGTATGTCTGCACCATCAGCATGGCTTGTTTTCTGTGAAAAGGAAACCAGCATCTCACACAGAGGAGTGTGATTTGTTAACTTCTTAATTAATGTTTGTTTTTCCTGTGCCTGCTGGCTGGTTCCTGTGGGTTGCTCTCTAGTTCTGTTTCAGTATGGATTTATTAGTCTGTTGTTGACACCCAGGGGCTTTAGGCACTTTGTAAGTAAAGATTATGGATGCCAGTTGTCATTATTATTGCTGGGAAACCACAGATCATGGTTTTGAAAAACAATCTCAGCAAATCAGCACCATCCATCTCTGTATTGTTATCATGGGCTAGATGAGAAGGAAGGATAATTAACAAAGAAAAGCCAAAGGGTTTATCATGCCAAGGTTATGAGCAGGATTTCAGCCCAAAGTCTCAGCAACTCTGTGACTTGCACAATTCTCATGATGTCTGAAGGTTCTGTAGCCACAAGTCCAGCAAAAGGCCCTGTGTTTGCTCAGCTGCCTGGCCATGACCACGACACCAGAGCTGAGGGCACTGGAAATTCTTAATGTTCTTAATTCTTAATGTTCTTAATTCTTAAAGCCTTGCCCCTCATTCTCCTCCTCACCGCACCACTGGCTGCTCTCCTGCCTGCAGGTTCTTCTGAAGGAGTCTGGGGATGGCTGAACTCAGTTTATCTATCCCTGGGCTGGCCTTGAACTTGCTCAGATGTGCCCAGACACTGTGAACCAGGGCCTGGTAGGGAGCTCTGATGGAGAAGCAGAGTTAGAGCCTGGCCTAACACTAGACCTGGATGGGAAAAAAACCCAAACCAGGAAGTCTGTGCAAAGTCTAGAACTCAATATTCATATTGGTTTGTTACATTTGCAACATGTCAAGCAGCACAGTGGTTGGTGAAGAGCAGGCAGAACACTGCTGTCACACTTAGGACACGAAAGAAAGATGCAGACACGTTGAAGACAGGAGTCCGGACCCGCGGGCCAAAAAAAACTGGGCAGGACTGGCCTTGCACTTTATTTTATATCCTCCTAGAAACCACAGCGGACTGGAGGGAGAAATAGCCACCTCTCCATCACACTGGTCAAAGGAAATATCCATCAAATTTCTCCGCCCAGGAGAAAGGAATGCAAACAATAGGATACAGTTACAAAAACATGACTATGTTTATAGAGAATGTGTGATAAACTGTTACAGAAGAATGAAAACATCGAAGAACTGCAAAACTCAGGGCAATATCTCACCCTTTTTCCATTAAAAAAGAAAAAAGAAAATGAACAATGTTCAGTCTCTGCTTATGGAAGGACCATCAGAGCGATCACCCACA
>VZRZ01004359.1:1055618-1088781 GCA_013398175.1 Climacteris rufus | reverse complement strand
TACGGATGAACCCGATCCTGAATCACACACCACAGGGTCTGCAACAAATTAAACAAATCAGCATTGCTGACTTCCTTCAAAACTGAATAACTCAACCGATATCTGCCAGCCTTCTCCTGGAGGTCCATCAGAGCTTTCCCTGACAACTCCCGATGAGTCATTTGATTAGTACCGAGAATAGCAGGGAAAGCCTGGAGACCGTCTGATGGAACTGCAGTGCCTGCTGCGTCCTGTCCCAGGGTGTCCACAGGGGCCTCAGCCACAGCAGGGTTGGGGGGTCTGTCTCTACGGGCCACATGGCAGCATGCCAGACCATGGTCGCCTACCTCCTCTGCTTTAGCCTTCACATCTCCCCAAAACGGGAGGGGGAGCCGCCGTGTCAATCCCGGCCGGGTCTGGCCAGTTGGCTGCCACCACGTTGGCAGAGGGCAGGTCAATAAGTCCGCCCGCTGCTCCAGGCTTGGGGCAGCTGATCAAAATGCTGCAATTCGGACATTCTACAGCTCAATTTTCGCAGTCTAACCACCCTGCCACCTCTGCCAGTGCTGGAAAAGCGCAGGAAAGGGGGCAACCCGTGCTGTTCCACCGCTCCCCTCCCACAGTAGCGGCCCGAGAGAGGAGGGGTTTCTGCGCTGCTGTACCCACCGGGCCCCAGGGGCTGTCCGAGGCAAGCCCATTTCCAAACGCCTGCCAATCTTTCGAGCCCATCCGAGCTCCCTCCGGGGTCACCCCACTCCCCGGATTTACGGCCTCAGAGAGGAGAGGGGGTTCCTCTGGCTGGCCGACCGAACCCACTGGGATGACCCTACCCAAGGAGCTGCCGCGGCTTTGAATAACAGAATCCAGGCGTCTCCAGCAGACCAGCATCTTAGCCAATTCAATGCTAAAGTCAGCAGCTAATGAATCCAAAAGCAGTTCTCCTAACTCCATCCAAACGGTCTTGGAGAAAAGATCCCGAGAGTCCTGGAAGAACTGCCGTTCCTTTCCCCAGAAATAGACCTTCTCTAGCTCCGTTCTAGAAACCGAGACTCCCTTACTCTCCAGCGCTATTTCTAACAGCTCCAACGCCAAGGTATCGCCTGAAGAATCCATATCAATCACCTTTTTTTTTTTTAAAAACCTAGCAATGAAAGGGAATTCTTTTACCTGACTTGAGCCTGCACAAACCTTACGGGCCACCAGATGTCACACTTAGGACAAGAAAGAAAGATGCAGACATGTTGAAGACAGGAGTCCGGACCTGCGGGCCAAAAAAAACCTGGGCAGGACTGGCCTCACACTTTATTTTATATCCTCTAGAAACCACAGTGGATTGGAGGGAGAAATAGCCACCTCTCCATCACACTGGTCAAAGGAATTATCCATCAAATTTCTCCGCCCAGGAGAAAGGAATGCAAACAATAGGATACAGTTACAAAAACATGACTATGTTTACAAAGAATGTGTGATAAACTGTTACAGAAGAATGAAAACATCGAAGAACAAAACTCAGAGCAACACACTGCCAACAATTCTGGCCAAAATGCTCAATTTCATTAAAATTCAAGTGACAGATGAAATATCAACACCCTTGTGTTGTATGTTCAGGGGTTTTTTTACTTCAAAGATAATTAAGAGAGGAAAGATTTCAAGAAATGAGCATATTCATGTTTTCCATCTAACAGTCAGCCACCCTGCTGGCAGCTGGGATTCCATGGGGATTTTAGCATTTTTAAATGATCAGGAATTACAAAAATGAAGCTGTCAAGCTCCCAGTCACTGTAGTCAAGTGTACAGTGAAGTACAGGTCGTGGTGGCTGCACATGAGGGACTCACTGAACCTCAGTATTATGACACTAATTTTTAGTGTTTGGACAGCGTCCTGTTCAGGTTAGATATTAGGAAGAATTTCTTCACAGAAGGAGTGATTAGATTTTGGAACAGGCTTTGCAGGGAGGTGGACTCACCATCTCTGGAGTTAAGAGGAGACTGGATGTGGCACTCAGTGGCTGTGGTCTGGTTGCCATGGTGGTGTTGGGTCACAGGTTGGATTCAATGATCCCAGAGGTCTTCTCCAACCTAACTGATTCCCTAATTCTGTGATTTTGTTTAGTAATCAGATTTTCCAAAAAGATCTTGTCAGGCTAAAACTCAGCAGAGCAGAGTGCTTTGCATATGGCAGAGAGTTCAAGCAAGTCTCAGAGGCTGAGGTGCCATCATTTTAGGAAAAGCTCTTTTTATATAAAAGTCTTTACTTTTTCATTAAAAAGTATGGGGTGTTTTTTGCCTGATCTCATGAGCTGGAGCCCTGTAAACCAGTTTTGAAAGGTGTCTTTAAATCCCTTGCAGAGGTTATTGCTTAAATCAAGGCAGAGCTCTTAGGAATGCGCTGACGAGTTCGTTCGAGGCTGAATCAGGCCCTCGCCCTGCTCTTTAGGGAATCACATCCCAGCAGGGCAGAGGACAAACACCTTTCCTGAAACTCTGCCCCTGCACATGAGCTAAGGAAAGCTTCCAAGTGATTCATGCAAAGTTTGCTTTCCCTGTAGTCATCCAGCTGCAAGCCAGGTAGGTAGGTTTGGGAAAAGAACTGATGTCATGGGATGTTCCTCGTTGTGAACAAACCTCAGGGTGTTAATGATGGGTTGTATGGAAGCAAAATCCTAAATGAGGAATTTTAGCTGAGCCACAGTGAGATACAGATGTGGCCTTGTGTTTCAGGGTCCTGTTTGAGCTGCTGTGGAGGGATTATTTTCGGTTCGTGGCGCTGAAGTACGGCAGAAGGATTTTCTCAGTGAGAGGTGCGTGTGGATCACCACATTGAGAGGGGAAAGGTACAGTCTTACAACAGGGAAAGTAAGAGAAGAGGCTGTTGGCATTAAGCTGTACAAATGTTCCTTTCCTGGTGCCTGTGTCACCACCCTGGGATGCTGCTGGGGACTCTCTGTTAGCACAGAAGTGTCTCAGCACCACTGTGCAGACACTGAGCCCTCAATCTGATTAGATATTAACACACATATGTGGGGAACAGCAGCACAGTGAGAGTGAAGATGCTGATTTCAGAGACATTCCATCTTCAAGTAGAATCCAGGCTTCAGGCTTGCCCAAGTTGACCAGAGGATCTGGGACAGAGCAGGAACTGACCCAGCAAGGTGAATCCCAAGAAACCAGATATTGCACTGCATAGGAATCAGAATGGGATTCCTCTCCAGCCCCAGTGAGAGGAGTCTGCATGTGAAATGGGGGTCTGAACACTCAGTGCAGCAACAAATATCCAGTCCATATGTCAGGACAGCCTGCTTGTGCTGGGTGAGCTGTTCTGCAGGTGATGCTCCAGGGCAGCCTGCCTAGCATCCAGCTGTGGCTGCAGAGGGACACATCTCCCTCAGAGCCTGTGTCACATCTGCCAGGCCTCTGTGGCTGTTCTGATGGCCCTGGATGCCAGTGGTGGGCCTAACCTTCGGTGTCTGCAGCCAGAACTGAGTTGTTCCTGCTGCCTCTGTTGCACTGTACAGAGGGCTGTAATTGCCACTGGATTCTGCAAATATTGAATCATCCCACTCATCTGTTCCTACCCCACTGCAGGGTCAAAGTTTTACATGGGGCTTCTGCCATTTCTGAGTTTAGTACCTGCTACAGAAATGGATTTCACATAAACACTGTCCTGGAGTAAAGCTGAAAAAGAAAATACCAGCGTGGGCTAGAGCACATCTCCGTCCACTTGTGAGGTCTGAGTCATTTTTAATTAAAAAAGAAGAAAAAAAAGAGCAAACACCAGCAAAACAAATAGTCAAAATCCATTAGGGCTTGAACATCCTCTGTGTGCAAAAGGCACCCCTTTCTACACTTGAAAGGGGGAATGGATCATTTCTAAACCTGTGCAGAAGGTTTGTTGTAAAGGCACTGAGAGGGTGAACTTCACCCTGGCACCTTGTGTCAGCCAAGTGTGGTGTTGTATGAGTAACTGACTGTGTCAGTGTTCCTTCATCAGCACTTCATTATTTTCCTCCATAGGCCTTCAAAGTAAAGAGATCCCCTGGAAAAAGGACCTGCAGCTCTTTGACTGTTGGAAAGGTCAGTGGAAACCTCAGGTTTGGCTGGGTGTGCTTCTGTTTTTGTGTCTGCTGGGGCTCACACGTGTCCTAACACTGACTGGGGACTCTGTAGGGCACCTGCCAGCATGGTCAGGGCTGGCATCTAAACTGGCATCACCAGGGGATGGATGTGTGTGCAGGATACTTGGATTCCCTTCCCAGGCAGGAGCAGGCCCACAGGGTTACCCTGCTTTGTGAGCTGCACTGCAGTCAGATTTTCCTGCCCAGGAGGGAACATTTGTGACCTGCTGGTCCCTTCTGTGTAGTTACACAGAGGCTGACCAGCCCTTCTTGTCAATGTTAGATTGCCATGCCTGCCACATTTGGTTCTGTTTGCTTTTGTTTACAAGGTTACAACAGATTTAGACTAAATCACATCTTTTGTAATCCCACAGCCTTTTCTTTAAGCTTTTATAACTTTGTTGTAACATGAATAGCAAGCATAATATCTCAGAAATTGGAGGGACTAACAGATTAAAGTATCAGGATCAGTGAAATACACACCTGTATATCTTTTTTCATGTTAATGCTATGTATATTCATTTGCACACAGGATAAAATAAATCATCCAGGCACTATAAATCTTTCACTTAACGACAGACAAACTCTCCTTTTCAGGTAGTAACCCTGGGGGATTTGTCCAGTCACCCTGTGTTAGTCACCTGCCAAGAATCTCTCTGACCTTGGCCCATCTCACTATTGCTTGCATATTTATTTGACTCTGCAAAATTCCCTGCAACCCATCTGATTGTTTTTCCAGTCTGAGATTTTTCTGTATCTTCTTTTTTCCTTGCCAAAAATTCTCCTCAGCTTCATTTCCAGTCTGATTTCCCATTTAATTTCCAGTGGATCTTAGTGGCTGCACTCCAGCTAAACCACACCGAAATCTCTCCCTGCCTCTGTGCACTGCCCCTGCCTTCCCTGCTTGCAAATGCCTGTGAATACATGAGCACAGGTTGGTTTGTGAATGCTCAAAAACCCTGCTGTCCCAGTGCTGTGTTTTGTGTGTGCAGAGGGCAGAACTGGGGTTCCTTTTGTGGATGCCAACATGAGGGAGCTGAGAGCCACGGGCTTCGTGTCGAACAGAGGGCGGCAGAACGTCGCCAGCTTCCTCACCAAGGACCTGGGCCTGGACTGGAGGATGGGGGCAGAATGGTTTGAATACCTGCTGGTAAGACTGGGCCCTTTGTGTGCCTAGAGTTTAGTGCCTCTAGGAGGACAGCCCTGACTGATAAGAAAGGCAACAGAAGATGATCAGTGATTTTCAGGCTGTCAGGAGTCCATGCTTATGCTCTTTGCAGGGTATGAACTTCCCAAAGCTCACACAAGCAAAGGGAATTTTGCCACAGTGAAGCTGCCATCAGCCAAGATGTAGCTAGGAAGTTTGCAGTAATAAGTGTTGATCCTCCCTGTAGGGTTTTAGCCAGAGATCCATCACACTTGAGAAAACTTTCAAACATAAATTCTGTTAACAATGCTCTGATTTGCTCACCCCAGAGGCTGGGGAGGAGGGCAGCCCAGAAATAGAACATAAAAAGAAATGTGTGCTGGCACAGTGGCTTTGCATTGATGGCTGTGGACTGGGAAGCCATCTAGGCAAGAACAGGCAAATTTGGACAATAGCTGGATCAGCTTCCAGGGAGCTCCACCCTGGCTGGGGGCAGCCCTCTTCATTCTGGGCTGTTACAGGCCTCCCTGCCAACTGGAGCACCAATTCCTCTCTCATGTATCAATCAGCAGCTGTGTGAGCTCAGTTAAATAGCTGGGTCATTTTTCTGACCTCAATCCCCATAGACTCTCCTGGTACTGACTAAAAAAGGCCAAATACTCACATCAGCCTCATATTAAAGGTCTTATCTGTGGGATACAGGAGGCTATTGGCAAGCAGAAAACTTTCTACTCACTAGGAGTGCTGGAGGGACAGAAAGCACCCAGTTGCCTTGCCACTATTTGCAGTTAAAAGAGCCTTTTTTTGGAAATGTCATTTTTTTTTAACTTCCTTGTAGCTGGGGGAAGATCTGGTGTGCCTTTCCCACTAAAAGCAGCAGTGGGCTTGCAAACAACATGGTGCAGGACCTAAAGATCCCCATGGAAGGTTTTGGCAGCTCCATGCAGTGATGATTTCCCAGAAAAGGGCAAGAGCCTTCCACATCCTATTCCATGAGTGAGGAATACCTGGAAGGTCTCACACTAGAAAGATGTTCCCTGTGTTGTCTGCACTTATTCCCATGGACATGAATGTTACCATCCTTGCTGGAAGCAGGATTTAGCACCCTGCACTGGCCCTTTCACCTCGGGATGCCCCAGGTGCTGATGGCCACTGTAGGCTGGTGTGGCACAGGCTCATCCTTGTGCCCTGCTGTCCCATCCTTTCAGCTTGTGGCACACAGCTCTGTCACTGTGACCTGGTGGCATCCCCAGAGCAGCACACAGGACACAGCTTGGTGGGGCAGACATGGCTGTAGAAGGGTAGAGGCCAGTACAGAACTGAAACTGGTCTCACTTGTCTCTAAAAAAAGGAAAGCATTGCCTATTTCATCTCAAATACTGCCAGCAAAGGCCCACTGAGTGTTTGTGTGTGCCACCCACACCAGACAGGCAGGAGACTGAGGCACAAACTCTCTGCAACCCTGTGGAGCCAGGGGAGAGGCCAGAGACCACTGGTGTCCTGAACTGAGCATATCTCAGCTCTGACTTCATTGATTTCAATCCCGGGGTCAGGCCCCAAGGAAAGGCAGAGAAACAAACAGAAGAGAATGCCAGGAAGGGGCAAGGCTGAGGGGGAAATGAGCCTGCCTCCTCCAGGACTTGCCCTCACCTCCCACACGCTTTCCTGCACGTTAATCACACAATCGGGCCCCTGATGGCATCTTTCTGCCCTCCTTATCTCAGCAGCTGGAGGAAGGGAGCTGGGAAGGGGCAGCCTGGTGCACAGGGAGCAGAGCTGCCTCACCCTGACCCCAGCACTCGCTGCCTCTGCAGGGAAAGGGCAGCTGGGCAGAGCCCGTGCCCTGTGCCTTCTGCCATCCTGGGGCATTGAGCTCCCTGCTCGAAGGGATGGCTGAGATCTGGGAAACATCTCTGGGTGGGCTGCTGTGGCTGCAGTAAAGGGAGAACAGCACTGAAGCAGCTCTTTCTGCCATAGCTGCTGCTTTCACAGCACACACACCCCTAGGAATGCTCAGAGATCCCACAGCCTCTCTGCTCTCACTTCCACTCCCCTCCTGAGCTGGGTTTGAATTGTCCTACAACTGGAAAACTTCTGGTGTTGTTTTTAAGCCACCCTGCCCAGCTGAAGAGCTCTTGGATGGGACCACATTCTGCTCTCACTTTGCCTGTTTGAAAAACCCTTCTGCATTTTACATAAGCATCCTTGAGGGCTTTTTTATTTGTTTAGATGAGGAATAACTTGACAATGGGAGAAAACTGCAGTGTTTGTATTGTTTGCAACTTCATATACACTGTGTGGTTTCTCCACACAGTCTGAGTTAGATTCTTCTCCAAATTGCCTAGTAAGATCTGCAAAAATGATTTTGCCTGGGTAACTGGCCAGGCAGAATTTTGTCTCATATTTGGACATTTTATTTTGGAAAATGAGCACTCAAAGCTAGGGTTAATTGTGAAGTCTTCCAGATGATGGCAGAAAGAGAAGGATTTCCTTTAACAAAAGGAAACTGAGAAAGAGACTTTGGTTGGACTTTTATCTGTCTCACTGACCTAAGGATCATGAAGTAGCCTGGGAAGCTGATCCCAGCTGTAAAAAGCAGCCATGCAGGTCCTTTTCTGAGCCAATTGTCTGTACCTACCTGAGAGAGCTCTGAACACCCCAGTCTGGCCAGAATAAATCCTATTCAAGGAATTTCCCCCTTGAGCTAAAGGGTGGATGAGAAGATTCACCAGGGGCCAGCCCAGCTCTTCTCACTGTTTTCTCCCTCTGTTCCCAAGGTGGATTATGATGTTTGTAGCAATTATGGCAACTGGTTATACACTGCTGGCATTGGCAACGACCCACGGGACAACAGGAAGTTCAACATGATCAAACAAGGCCTGGATTACGATGGCAATGTAAGTCTTGTCTGGCTGTTTTACCAGGATGAGTGCAGTGAAGGACACGAGGTATTTTCAGGGAGCAGAGGAGATCAATCTGCTCTGTGGATACAAAACCAGTTCTGTGTCTCCTGGCCAACAACCAGGCAGGTTCCTCATGGTGTACAGGAAAATGTGATTTTTACAATTTGCTGCTGTCCCCAGGGAAGCTGGAGCTCCCCACATCCTCCCTGCTCTGTGTGTTTTAGTGTTTCATCACTATTTCTTCCAGGTCCCAGCCACATCCCATCAGTACCTCACACAGATGTTTCCCTGAGCACAGCTTCTTGGAGAACTCAGGAGTTACCAGAGAAACAGAACCACTCCTTCAGAAGTGCTGGAGAGTAGATTAAACCTGTGACTCCTCTGATTATCCTCTCTAAGTGGTGGGAGCAGTTAAATCATCCTTTTCATGTGCTTAGCCAGTGTTCACACACTGGATTATCTGTTTCCACGCTATTCCTTAGTTTCCATCCACACTATTCCTTAGTCAGGCTGTGCTGTTGCCTTTTGGCACTGTAGCTGGCAGGATTTAACAAGAAATCAGTAATTAGTCCTAGGAGAGGACACAGCAGTAAATAGGAGAGATTCAGGAACACAAGAGTGTGCAGCTGAGCTAGTCACCCTAATTTCCTTCAGTCACTGGAACCTTGGGAGTGACTTCATGTCAGGATGTCCTAAACAGGACAGGTGAACAGTGCCAAAACTGCTCCTCTGCCTGCAGAGTGAGCCTGGGAGAAGAGCTCCAGCATCCAGGTCTCTCTTTAGGCACCAATTCTGGGTAGAGCATTTTGCAGAGGAGCTATCAGAGGTAACAAATGCTGTGCAACACCAGCTTCTCCACGTGGAACTCCATCTTTTCTTTGAAATAACCTTGCTGGGAAGCACTCACAGGTTGTCTCTGAATGGATCCTGTCCCCCTGGTTCTGTTTGCAGGGCGATTACGTCCGGCTGTGGGTGCCAGAACTGCAGGGCATAAAGGGAGCAGCCATCCACACCCCGTGGGCACTGAGCAGTGCTGCTCTGTCCCAGGCAGGAGTAACTCTAGGAGAGACCTACCCAGGGCCAGTAGTGACAGCCCCAGAGTGGGGCCGACACCTCCCCCAGAGGCCTGTGAGTACTGGGAAAGCTGGGATGGGGTGGGAGGGCCCCACGGGGCTGCTCTGCATCTGTAGGAGTCTCTGGGAGTTCTGCTCTTTCTCAGGTATAAAGGGAAAAACCTTGTTTTAATGCAAAGTCTCTCACAGCAGGGACTGTGCAGCCAGGGCTATTTAGCTCTGTCTGTCCTACCTGTTGTGGTGAAGGATGTCAATTTTAGCTGCTTCTCTATCCCATCAGCTTTGGATAGTCAGCAGGGTTTAGCCACATCATGTCCTTCAGAGCATCATCCCCTGCCCTGGCAGCCCCATCAGAGGGATGGGGTATCCAAGGCCTCCACTGGCCTGACCAACCCTGATGCAGATGGAGAGAAGGGAGCCAGCCCACTGTGCTCTCTGTTCAGGAGGTGGAAGTAAAAACAACCACCTTCCTGCTTGAGTGTGTCCAAATTTCCTGCTTGAGTGTGTCCAAACTGGAGTCAGCAAGACCTGTAAATATGGGGACTGCTCCTTGCACTTTGCTTTTGGGGTGTATCTCCCCTTTAGAATGGGGACAGAATGAGATGTGGATCCTGCAACATGTCAAGGCTTTTATTATCTGCTCCCTGGGGTGCTGCTCTTGGAGGAGATGGGTATGGAAGGAAATGGATGTAAATAACAATTCGATATTACAAGGATTTTTCAGCATTTTGCCTTTCCTCCATGCATCCTCCCTGCCTCCTCCCAAGTGAGAATACTTTGTGGAGGTTCAAATTTTGGTTTTGTACTAAGTCAGTGAAGAATGAAGCATGTCTCCCCTTGATGTTTTAATGCTGAGGTACAGTACCAAATTTTTAGGCCAGATTCCTTTGCCATGAGTGGAAAGTTTTGTGGAAGCAAAGCTTTCTGCTTCAGTCATGCAGGGCCTGGATTAGTAACCTTCTGGGATCAGAGAAAGGACTCTGTGCAGGAGCCCCTTGGTGAGACCCTAGTTTGAGGCAGTGATGAAACTTGAAGCTAAAAAGCTTCTCCATCAGGCAGAAGTTTAATTTTGATCAACTTTCCCAGCTGACCTTACCTGGTTTCCTAAAGCAGTGCCTGTCAGGCCTTCCTGACTTTTTTAGTGAGCTTGGGAGGCAGAAGTTGCATGTGCATGTTCTCCTGCATGTCAGTGCTGCTTTGTGACCAGATTCACTCTGCAGCATCAATAAATATCTCCCTGTTCCTCTGTCATTTCCCACAGGGAGGAAGTGCCCATGCCAGGGGCAGGAGGGGACCTGCCCAGATGCCAGCACAGCACAAGGACAGAGGAATAGATTTTTACTTCTCTCGCAAGAAGGATGCTTGCTGAAGCCTGGGGGAGTGCTCAGTGGGAGGTTTTGCTGCTGGGGATGCCTGGATAGTGATTAATCTCCTTGAAAAAGCCCTGAACAAGGTCTGGCCATGGTAAAGTAGCTTGGGATCTGTCTGTCTGGTGTTCCCAGGGACACTTGTTGGGTGTGGATATTTGGAGGTTGTGTATTAGCACCTCTGCTTGCAATCTGGAGCCAATGTTTTATGTGGCAGGTGTTCAGGCAGAACTGAAACTTCTTATGCTAATTTTTTCATGTTTTAAAGCTTTAAACCCACCAATTGTGCAATTAAAAGTTTTGCTACTGGAGTATTTTATCTTCCTCATTTCCACAGAGATCCACAGATAGAGACTGCAGAGGATGTTCTTTTACTGTGTCTCCTGCAGTACTTTGGAGAAACAGTGTGTTCTTCCTGACAACGTCCTCGGAGTTCTTGCAGCATCCTGTTGGTTTTGGTGCCAGCCTGGAAGTTGGAAAATGTTCTGTTCATAGCCAAGAATTGTGTTTTGTACTCGGCATCAGAAAGTTTGAAATGGACCCTTAAACATTTTAGCATTTTATTTTTATGCAGGATGTTGTACTTGCTGTAAGAGTTTGGGAATTTGGAGATGGCCATGTTTGTGCTGTTCTGGAGCACTGTGATCTGGGGGGCAGCCCAGGTCTGAACACTTTGACCACCAAAGGTGGGACATGGCTCTGGATTTATTACCACTGGAGATCCGTTGGGCTTCTTTTGGAAAGAACAAGAGTAATTCTGTGAAATCTCTGAACACTCACTCGTGCTGATGGGTTCAGGTCTGGATGAGAAATGAGCTGACATTGAACACAAGAGCAAATTGTTTTGCCAAAAGGAGCCAAACCAATTGATTTTGAAAATGTGTCCTGTCAGGGCCACATTAATAATTCCACTGCTTGTTGCGTTAGGGGCTGGGTGGGAATGCAGCCATCAGGAGGTGATTTGGGGTGGAATAGAGTAAAACAACTTTAGTGACAGCATTATTCCTGACACAGCACAGAGGGCAGGGCGGCACATTTGGACAAGGCCCAGTGGGAAATCACAGAATCAATTAGGTTGGAAAAGTCCTCTGAGATCATCGAGTCCAAGCTGTGACCCAACACCCCGGTGTCACCGGAGCACGGCACATCCTCAAACACCTCCAGGGCCGCTGACTCCGCCTCCCCGGGGCAGCCCATTCCTATATCTAATCAACTTTGCTGTGAAGTAATTCTTCCTAATGTCCAGCCTAAACCTCTCCTGGTGCAGTTTCTTTGTCCTTTGGTTCTGTCGCTGCTTTCTGGGCAGGGAAGAGCCCGACCCGCCCCTGGCTGCCCGCTCCTGTCCGGGAGCTGTAGGGAGTGAGGAGGTCACCCCCGAGCCTCCTTTTCTGCAGGCTGAGCCCGCTCAGAGGATTGATGCTCCAGACTCTTCTCCAGCCTCATTCCCTTCTCTGGACCCGCCGCAGCCCCTCAATGCCCTTCCTGCAGCGAGCCCAGAACCGGAGCAGGGGAAGCAGCGCTCCCGGCCCTGCCGGCCACACTCCCCGGCCCGCCGGGCCCCACGGCGCGGGAGGGCGGCAGGGCAGCGCCGTGAGGGGGCGGGAGGCGGAGCGAGCCGGGAAGCGAAAGTGCCGGGCAGGGGAAGTTGGGAGCGCGGCACGGCCATGGCCTCGGCCCCGGGGGAGCCCAGCTCCAGCTCCAGCCCCAGCTCCAGCTCCGGCCCCAGCCCCGGCTCGGTGCCGCCGCCGCCGCCGGACCCTCACGCCGTGCCCATGGTGGCGCTGAACTACGGCGTCCGCCGCCGCCTCGGCCTCTACCTCAACCCGCGGGCGGCCGCGGCCGCGGACTGGACGGCGCTGGCCGAGGCGCTGGGATGCAGCTTCCTGGAGATCCGGCGGCTGGAGGGGCTGCCCGACCCCACGGCCGCGCTGCTGGAGGAGTGGCCGGGACGCTGCCCCGGCGGGGCCACTGTGGGGCAGCTCCTCGATGTCCTGCGGCGCTTGGGGCGCGACGATGTCCTGACGGACCTGGCCGGCAGCGTGGGTGAGGCGCCCGGGACGGGGAGAACTGCGAGAGCCCGGGGAATCCCGGCCGAGCTGCGCCCGCTGCTGCTTCCTGGATGCCTGGGCAGGGAGGGGGTGCTGCTCCTGTCGGTCTTTGCTGCTCTGTCCGGGAAGGTGATGTTAAGAAAAACAGCCCGCTCAAGGAGAAAAGCGCTTTCCGGACTGCGAAGTGACATCCTGGGTGTTCTCAGGAAGGGTTGGAGCATCTCTGCTAGGGAGACAGGCTGAGACAGCCGGGGGTGTTCGCATGGAGAAGGCTCCTGGGAGACCCTAGTGCCCCTTCCAGTGCCTAAAGGGGATTATAAAAGCAAGGAGAGGGACTTGTTACGTGGGCAGGTACTGATAGGATAGGGGGAATGGGTTTAAACTACAAGAGATGTTTAGATTAGATGTTAGATTAGATATTAGGAAGAAATTCTTGCCTGTGAGGATGGGTGGTGAGGCACTGGAACAGATTGCCCAGAGAGGTTGTAGATGCCCCGTCCCTGGAAGTGTTCGAGGCCAGGTTGGACAGGGCTTGGAGCAGCCTGGGATGGTGGGAGGTGTTGGAATGGGATGATGCGTAAGGTACCTTCCAACCCAGATCGTTCTGTGATTCACAGGAGTCTCCAGGAGAGAAGTGTATGGTGCTTCTGTGTACTGAGCCTTGCAAAGTAACCTGGAGTCCTGTCTTAGCCCAAACCTTCAATAGCAAAGTTTCTATGTGTCAAAAGATGCTTTGGGCCAGGTCAGCCAGGAGACAGCTTGCATGGACAGCAGACAGTGTGACAATGATGATGTGTGGATATCATATGATAGGAAGATATTTACTAGGGGAGATGGGAGAGGTGTGGAACTGGATAATGTCAGGAAAAAGATTTCCATGCAAACTGAAAACATTGAGACAGGTCAGTGAGAAGAATGATTGTCCTTATGCTGTTTTGATAACTTTTTGGGCTCTTCATATTCTTTGCAGTCAGAGAAATTCCGAGGGAACCCAGCTGTCATCAGAGTGGGAAATTTTTTGCCAGAGGATTTCGAAAGGCAGAGAATTCCCTGAAGGCCTGTGCTGTATAATAGAGCATACTGGGTTGGTCATGAGGAAGTAATAAATTTCACTTCCTGTTACTCATGGACATAAAGGAAGATGTAGAAATCCATCTCTGTAGACAGCCTGACCAAAAAGTGACAGAGGAGTTCCCTTTGCTCCTGTTGTTCTTCCTGCTAAAGATCACAGTCTGAAGACCAGGTTTTGGGAAAGACAAAAGCATCAGTGTGCTGTGATCCACTGATCAGAGGTTCCTAAAATTTTAGGTGGAGTTTCCAGCTGTGCAAGAGAGCTGGAGCTTCATAAAAATGTTGGGATCCCCCAGGCTGGCTCTGGCCCTGAGCTCAGGATGTGTCCCACTGGAAGGGAGTGTGGTGGATGGGCTTTGTCAGAGCTGGAATAGACTCCACACACAGGAATGGGAGGAGGAAAGGAGCCCTTTCCTGGGCTGCAGGAAAGTCACAAGTTTTGCCCACAGTTAGGTCACACTGATAAGAGGAGACAGGTAAATTCTTGGAAGAAAGGCTCACTTAGGGCTGTTCAACAAAAATACTGTCTGTGGCTCAGGAAATTCCTTAACTGCAAATAGTCCAAAAGATAGATTATAAAAACAGATCATAGGTTATACCTAAAAGATAGATTCTTATAGAGAAATATCTCTGTGAGCTTATTTTATTCTTATATTCCTCTCTAGACACCTGGTTGTGTGCAGTGCTTGAGAGAGGATGATGCTTGGGGCAGATGGACCCTCAGCCTGGCCAGTGTGGCTGTTCCTCTCTTATTATTTTTGACTGAGGGCCTGTGACCTATTGCTGGTGCTCAGAGCTCTTGCAGAAGTCAGAGATATTTACATTCATAAAGTAAAGGAAATGTCAGTTTCATGCACTCTTGTGCACCATATTTCCTGATGCCAGGGGCATCTCTGTGTGCTGTTGGCACTCCTGGAGTGGGGTCCAGCTCAATCAGAAGATGTCACTATTGCTGTCCCAGCAGCTCTGCCCTGACTGTGATCTTCCCCAGCAGTTTATTTCTCTGTACAATCATCTTTAGGAATGTGAAGCTTTTTCTTTGATACATTTGTGCTCTTTGCTGCTGAAACTCAATGATTTTTGTTTTTTCCCTGACCTGTTATAAAAGTGCTGCTTTCCTGCCTGACAGGTACTGGGTCTGTTTTCTCTGTCTTCCCATTGTGCTCATTTTGCCCTTTAGATTTCATGGTTTTATTCTTTCTTTCCAATACCTCAGGCTGTTGTTGGACTGCTAGAGGAATGTAAAGCCTAGTTAGGTGCTTGGTGGAGTGGGACAACTTGGAGGAGTTTCTTGCTACTTGGTTGTGTTGTTTAGCATCCTTTATGGTCCCAAAGTCACCCCTGATCCTTGTTCACTCTCATTAACCTGTACAATCAGGTGCTGTTTCCAGCTTGGGACTGATCCATCCCAAATCAGAGGCAAGGGGAGAAGACTTGAAGCAAATGCACTGAAAATGAGCGTTTCTGTATTGAGCACTATGCAATGCTGTTAAATAATTGCCTGCTCTTGCCTATTCAGCAGCATTTGGGATTGTGAACCTGGCTCATAGGGAACCCAGGCACTTAAGGTGGTGGCTGTGTGCCTGTCCTTCCTCTGGGACTGCTGAACTCATTGGCAACTTCAATAATCATAATTTCAAAAATACTGACTTATGTGACACACCTCACACAACAGGCAGCTGGCACAGAGGTGGGACCTGAGTTAGGGCTTTAGTGAGGAAAAATCTGAAATCTGAACCTTCTGGCTGGTCAAGAATGTGGCCAATTCTTCCCTCTGCAGGACTGATGAGGCAGAGGGGAGGAGAAAGGCAGATTGGGAATGCCTCAGCCTCAGGAAGAGCTTTGATCACATCTGAGCCTTATTAGATTGGAGATAATCCAGTAAGGAGATGCAAAGCTGAGATAGAAGCAGGGGAGGGGTCTCAAGCTGGGCCTCCTGCAGACCTGCTGCTGCCAGGTTGTGTTACAGCAGCACTCACTGGGCTCCCAGCTGCATCCTGCCCTTCCAGGGATCCTTTTCTCTGCTGTTGCACCAGGGAGCTGTGCCAGCTGAACCCTCTGAGTGATCAGTCCTTTCCTGATTAACACTTGTTGGGGTTTTTTTTTTTAATCTTAAGTAAAGGCAAAGGCTCTAAGGAGTCTCATCTTTTTCTTAATTCCTGGTTTCAAATCTCCTTTTACTTTCAGTTCTCCTGTAATTGCAGAGTAGCAGAGGCTGCAGAGTTTCTTGTTGCTTGTCCAAAGACTTAACATTTAGATTTATGCTTTATTTTTAAACTAAGCCTGTGGATAATAGATCTGTGTCCATCACTGTCCTGATTAGGAAGTTCACAGCAGTGACTGGACAGACTTTTGCCCTTCAGTTATGCCAGAGTGGGGTACACATCTGCTCTGCTTGGAATAAGAGGTCCCCTATTGCTGTTGCACAACAGAAAAGCTGCTTCAGGGGCTCCTTCAGATTTTACATGGACCTCCTGTATGTGCTGAGTGTGGGTAGTCATTGTCACCTGCAGCTGGCCTGGCTGGCAAAGGCCAGGGGTGTGAAACAGCTCCTGTGTGTCTGCAGAGAATTGCTAAGGCTGGAAAAGACCTCCAAGGTCATTAACCCAGAGCTGCCAAGGCCACCTCTAAACCCTGTCCCCAAGTGCCACATCTGCACACCTTTTAAATCCCTCCAGGAATGGTGGCTCCACCACTGCCCTGGGCAGCCTGTTCCAGTACCTGACAGCCCTTTCAGTGAAGAATTGTTCCTAACATTCAATCTAAACCTTCCCTGGTGCAACTTAATGTCATTTCCTTTTGTCCTATTGTTTGTTATCAGGGAGAAGAGACCAACACAGTAAAGATTTCTAAGCCTTCCCAACTATTTTGTGATTTCAAATACTCCAAAATGCAGAGCAATGAGAGCAGACAGCAGAGTTGGGACCTACTCTGTACCTTATGCCTGTTGTTAATGCTGTACTGGGATATAGTAGAGCTAAGGATAGGAGAAGTAAAACAAGTAAAAGAAAGTACCTCTTTTAACACCAAGAGTGATCTTCAGGAATTAATTGCTAGAGGAGGTGGTGGAGGCAGCATCAAGAGATTCAGAAAGGGATGAGGAAAATTCTCCATTAAAAAAACCCAGACAGAGGGTTTCCCTCCAACATCCCTGCTCCATGAAACAGCTAATGCTGTTTTAACAAACTCCAGCAGTGTCAACCCTCATCACAGGAGCCTCTTGCCTTGGCTGTTTTGCAGAGGAGGACTGTAAGAAGTACTTGCAGAGGAAGCAGGAAGAGGCCAACCAGCCACTCCAGGTGCCAGCAGTGGACAGCAGCGTGCCGAAGACGTCGGAACTGATGGGCATCACCATCAGGGATGATCCCTATGGTGAGGCCTGTGCTTCCTTTGCTGCCTCATAGCTGTGTTGGCATCACAGGAAAGCCTGCTTGCTTTCATGATTCCCACAGCTTTTCATGACTCCTGTTTCTTAGAGCAGAAAGGGAAAGCAACCCTGGGGAACACCGTACCCAGGAACAGGCTGGCACAGAGCCTGGCCACACATGGGAGGAGACCTTCCAGGAATGTGTCCCTTAGCCCAGCCTGGCCCAGAGCAGCAGCTGCTGAAAGCTCAGGGGGTTGGGTGTCAGAGGTGATTTCCCTGCCCTGTCTTTGGCAGGTGGAACCACCTTGAATGAAAAGGAAGTGGGTTTGAAGTGGGTGGAGAGAGGAAACAGGTTCTGTGTGTGTGTGTGGTGCTGTGTGTGCAGCTCTGCACGTGCAGCCACATTGGGTGGCCACCTTTGCTGCCTGTGTGGACGTCACTAACCCTCCCCAAATGTCCACAGACCAAAATGCTGGTGTTTGTCCATGGCAGCTTTGCCTGATGTGACCCCCAAGTCAGCACCATGCCCCTGCAGCAGAACCCTCAGTTCGACTGACTTGGCAGACATTCCCCTTCTGCTTCACTGGATGCTCCTTGGGCTGCATCTGCCTGCTGGGTTGATACTTTCCTCAGCAGCTTCTAGAGCCTGACCTATTTTTTCACTGTGGTAGGCTTTAACTGGCATAAAAAATTGAATATATCTGTAGTGACATTGATATGGAAGAAAAATAACACAGTTGGAAAGTATCCAGCAGTATTAAGGCATTTAATTATGAGAGACATTGCCCTTAAAATGCAGCACTTTAATATTTGGTTAACTGCTAAATAAACAAGATCTGCCAGCCATTAATGTAATTGGAAAACAGACCCATTAGGATATGACTTCAGGTACCCAGGTTTGACATCTAGGCCATAAAAATGACAGATTCCAAATTTCAGGGCCAACCCCACAGCTCCACGGACAGTTGATGGCAGGACATTGCTGGATGAGGAAATGTTTTGGTTGGGAAGTTTGGATCTCTGTGACCTGAACTAGAGAAAAAGGACCCAGAGCCCAGTGAGGTTATTTTAGATGTGAAACTCTCAGTGAAATCCCAGAGTGTTGGGGCTTTGAGTTGCCTCCTCTGGGGTACTCTGCTCCCTCCAGCTCTGCCCACACTCCCTGTGGCTGGATGTTATTACCTCTGTAGATTTTGCCTGTCTGCATCTCAGCTCCCCTTCCCTAACCCCTGCCAGCCAATGTGGATGTGTGTGAACAGCCTGGCCAGTGAAAGCAGTGGAGGCACTGATGTGTGTTACCTCCTGCCAGCATGCTAAGGACAGGAGTTTGGGCTGAAGGGCAGCTGGTCTAATAAAATGCTAAATTACCTTTGCAAGTTTGGCCAGAGCTTTTCTGTCAGAGCTCCTGATTCTGAGTTAAAGTCTGTGGGAGCTTGTGAAAGTTCACTACAGGAGTGAGCTTCATTTATAAGTAGAAGATGACAGCTGCATTTTTAATGGTTTCAGGGAGTGGAACAGAGATATTTGATGCCTTCATCTGCTACTGTCAGAAAGACCTTCAGTTTGTCCAGGAGATGATCAGGGAGCTGGAGCAAACAGAGTTCAAACTGAAGCTCTGTGTGTTTGATCGGGATGTCTTGCCAGGAACCTGTGTGTGGTCCATCAGCGGAGAACTTATAGAGAGGAGGTGAGTGCACCGTGCCTGTTGGGGCCAGCTGTGAGTGTAGTGGAACCTTACATTCATTTTACAGTGATGTCTGCAGCGTGGTGCCAGTGGAACAGCAAAAATCCACAGAAGTGTCTTTATGGGGTTTGTTTTATGCTCTTGGCTCAAGGAGGATGAATCGAGCATTCCCCAATGCGTGGCTTCATTGTGTTCACAAGGGAGATGCCACTGTGGGGATGCTACTTATGTTTGATCACTTTTCTTGGCCTTGTGTGTCACATTTAGACACAGCATCACATAAAGGTTGCACAGACAGTCTGGACTTTGCTGTTGTCTCCTTTTTTGGTATCTGAGTGTGTATCTGTAATCAGGTTTTTGTGGGTAACATCACTGTGTGTCTGTCAGTCCTTCCTGCTCTGCAGTTAATTCCTGCTGGAACACAGCCAGGCCCTTCTCCACTGGAGCAGTCCAGAGCAGTACATGCTTCTATTTGTGGCAATGAGAACCATCTCCTTTGACATTTTCTTTTTTTCTCCCCTGCTCCATCTCCAGGTGTCGGAGGATGGTGGTTGTCGTTTCAGATGATTACCTCGAAAGTGATGAATGTGATTTCCAGACCAAATTTGCTCTTAGTCTTTCCCCAGGTAAGATCTCACAAATATCCCAGTTACAACTGCACATTGTCATTTTTATTAGTGACACCTGAAGCTCCAGCTGAGGTCAGTGGGCAGTGCACCACTGGAACTAACAGGGGCTTCATAATTTGGTTGTGCAGGCAGGGACTTGGGCTGGGTCCCTTGCCCTGCTCTTGACCTTCCTCACGTGGCTGTGAGCGAGGAGCTGCCTGTGCTGCAGTGCTCCAGCTGTCAGGGGGATAATGCTGCCTGCTCCAGAAATGTCAGAGCTGCATGTCAGGCTCGTGAAGGGCTTCAAGATCCACAGAGGAAAATTTACTGCTAAAGAGACAAGTAGTATAATAAGTCCAGGATGTGAGTAAAGCTGGGAATGAGGTGGCAGGTAATGAACATCAGATTTCAAGGCCAGGGTGGGGCTCTGAGCAACCTGGTCTAGTGGAAGGTGTCCCTGCCCATGGCAGGGGAGTTGGAACTACATGATCTTTAAGGCCCCTTCCAACTCAAACCATTCCATTCTGTGATTCTTGTAGAGATCCTTGAGTACTGTGGATAGGTAAACAAAATTCGGAGTGAATGTTCAACTTAGGTTGGGGAATTTTTTACATATTTTGTTCTGAGTTGAAAATCCATGAATTTCCTTCTGCCAGGTCTGTTCTGATGGTTCTTCTCTAGCCACTAGTTATTCTACAGTTGTCTATGTTGCTGGGGAGTAAGTGCAGCCCAACCTAATAGTATGGAGGATGTGTAGAATTGTGAAGGATTTCTGGATGTAAGGTCTCTTTTCTGGATGAGGCATCTGATATATTATAAATGACATGCCAGAGGTTAGACTGGAAGCTGGTGGCAGAGTCAGGAGTTCACTTCATCTTCCTTGACACACTAATTTCATACAATGGTATTTAATCCACTGAACATCCCAGGATATTGTATCAGCCCACCACTAATATTTGTAGAAAAGTCTTTTTAATTCTTCACCAGTTTCTTGTGGGCATCACACCTTCCATTAGAACAGGAAAAGAAGTTCCATGTGTGTGGAATGCCCTGAGCTCTGCCAGTGAGAACACTTGTGTGAGCACAGGCTTGGAGAAGTCACAGCGTTACCTGCTTGTGTGGGCTGGAAGCAATGCCCAGAAGGGTTTGGGTGGCAGGTTCTGGAATCAGGAGCAAACCTGGATCGTGGGATGTGTGTGCTGAGAGGGAGTGGCTGTGGGAGCTGCCTGTGGCTCTGTAACCCTCTGCCTGTGTGTCCTGCCTTGCAGGTGCTCGCCACAAGCGGCTCATTCCAGTCAAGTACAAATCCATGAAGAACGAGTTCCCGAGTATCCTGCGGTTCATCACCATTTGTGACTACACCAACCCTTGCACCAAAAAGTGGTTCTGGACAAGACTTGCAAAATCCCTGATGCTGCCATGATGCAAAGTCCTGAGGGCTGGCTGCTCTTGTAACCTGTCCTGCCTGTGCCTTCGGACCAGGGGGGTCATTCCCACAGGGTCTTCCACCACTTCAGAGCCTGGATCCTTGCAGTCCCTGCTTGGAGCCTGCCACTGGGAACAAAGAACTTTCTCTGGCACTTCTTCACGACCCAGAGGGGAAATAAAGCAACTGTGTGGTTGTTCCAGGCTGAGTCAATGAGCAGCAGCATCCAGCATTTGTGGAGAAAGCACTTTCACTAAAAATACTGAAAATACATTTAAAGAGTGCCTGACACAGGAAGTCTCTGTTGTAAGCATTGGCAAGACCTCAGAGCTCAGACTGCAGGCCTTGTCAGTGTTTTAAAAGCTGCCTTAACATCGAGGCTTGGTGGGAATTGTAGCATGTTGGACATGTCTGTCTCTATTCAGGTCGCATTTGACTCGGTGACCTTACATTAGCATTTAATACTCCCAGGTATTATTAATTTTTTACAATAGAGCCTTCCTTCAGAAGAAATGCAGTCTTAAAATGCATATTTTTAGTGACAGCCCTTACTTCACGAAGCAGGGGCTGCTGTTGCTCATTGGCTTGACCGAGCTGTGCACCTCAGTGGGTCCAGATCTCAAATTCTTTCACTTTTAAAAGCCTTCCAAAACACAGCACCTTTTGGGCTGCCTCAAAGGCACAGGGATAAACATTGAGTAAGGAGTGTATTAAATTGACATTTAGGCCGTTTGAAATATAGAGGCAAATGTTATGTTAATAGGAAAGAGGCTAATTTAATTAACTGCCACAATAATTACTGTATTTCCATGACTGAGGCTCAGAGCAAGGTTGAGACTGCTCTGCTTGTAAGACTTGGCCTTGAATCCTGCCCAGTGACCAGTGGATCTCATCAGTGCTCCAGGGTGGAGGTCAGGAGTTCTGCCCAAAGGAGTTTTTTAAAGGGATCCATGGGTGTATTAAACAGATTTACAGTAAATATTTACTTTTTAAATTGGGGAAGAGAGGAATCTTGCTTATGTATCTGCAGTTGCTTGAACTCTGCCCCTTTGTTCATGAATTCAGCCACTGACTCATGTTGATTTTACAGCTTAATGTTTTACTGGTTTACATTTTTTTAAGGTTGCATCTGGATGTGATTTTTTTTTTCCAATTTTAGGTTTGTTTTAAAGCATTACCAGGGCTGAGGCACAGACAGAAATGTGCTCCTGCCCCTCCATCGTGCTCTGTCAGTGAATAATCCCTTACCAGGGATGCTGCCAAACCCTGTCCAGGTGCTGCTGCTGGTTCCTCTTGGCTGACAGCAGCAGCCCTTGACCTGAGCATGGTGAAGCTCATTACACACATCATGTTGGCAGCAGGAGCCATTTTTGGATAGACCCACGAGCTGAGTGTTTCTCCTACAAGAATAACCCCTGCCATCATGCCAAGGTGACATTTGCACCTTCCTGTCTTGCTAGAACAAGTGAGAAGTCTGTGGGCACGGGAGGAGGAAAGTTAAGTTGATGAGGGGTTTCTAAATAGTTTGTCTTCATGTCCTATTGCCCTGAGGCCTCTCCTGCAGAAGTGGAAGCAGCTGCTTGCCTCGGGCTCTCTGCATAATCGTTAAATGTTAATTAGAGAAGAGCTTCAGGAGGCTGCTTGATCCCCAGGCGCTCCGGGGGCTCGGTGAATTCTCCTGCTCTGGAGAGTCTATAAACATCAATTATGGGTCATTACTCGCAGGACCGAGGCGGATTCCTCTCGCCTGCAGAGCTGGGAGGGCTCTGGTGGCTCGTTCGGGGGAGCCGAGGCAGAGGAGCCCGTGCTGTGGACGCTAGAGGGAGGTCCTGCTCTGGGATGGGGAGAGACGGGAGCTGGCCACTCACACCTGCCTGGCGTGGAAAAAAGGCGAGTTGGTTCTCCTCCTCTGCCCCCTGCCTCTTCTTTTGAGGAGGCTGGACCAAAACCAGCGAGAATTTTGGCTGCTTGTACCTCTTCTGGGTCTTGATGGTTTGGGACTTGGCGTGTTGCAAGAGAGGGAAAAATAACAGCAGGAAAATTGATGATGTTTGTAATAGATGATGAGGTGGTTGCCCAACAGGGAAAGTGCCAGTTCTGGAAAGGAAAGCAGAAAAAGGAGCTGAATTTCTAAATTTTCTGGCTTCCAGTAGATAAATGCCATATTCCAGTTGGTGGTGAAAGATGTTGGGATCTCGTTACCACCCTGCTTGTGGTGCCCTGGTCCTTCTCTCTGCTTGGCTTGGATGCTGGGAAAGTCTTTCTGCTGTGGGACTGTTGCTTTATTGCAAGTTACAATTTATCTTACAGGCTAAAATAATTATTTTGGGGTAAAGTGAGATAGCAGCCCTAAAACATAAAATATGCTTTAAATATATATCCTCTTCCATGTAAATTCCAGGGTTTATGCACTTCTGACACTTTCACATCTGCCTTGTCATGATAACTTGAAGTGTGACATCATGAATGATACAAAATGTAGTTATTGTGAACCATTTACCCATTTCAGTGGCAGTTGGGGTTCTCCTCCCCTCTTTCACTCACAGTGGAAGGTCAAAATTTTTGAACACCTTTAAAAAAGGGATTTCTATAATTGTGATGTTACAGGCTGTTTTTCTATTTTGTCTCTGCTCTCCCCTGAGATTGTCTTAGTTGAATCTGTTAGTACCAAATCATTTATTTTTATATATAGACATATATATTTATATTACTCTGTCCTGATACAAAGGGGGAAAGCATCCATGTTTATAGCCATTCTGAAAATAGTCAGTGTTTCTGTTTTTCTCCTCAAAACCTTGAACTTTTGCTACTTGTGAAAACATTTTGAAATAAAGAATGAAAACCCAGCAGGCTGAATCTGCTTTGTGGGCATCAGAAAATAAAACTGGGTCTCAAAATGAAGTGTGAGTGAGGAATGATATGGGACAGTTCTTTTTTTTTCAGGTTTTGGCTAAATAAGTCCATGGGGCGGGGCGGGGGGGTGGCTGTGCTTGGGGGAGAAATAGAGGAGGAGGAGGAAAATTCGGCAAGGAATTGTAGTTCAGACACGTGGTTCCTCTCCAGGTCTCATTTTTGGCTTTGTGATGTGTGTTGCCATCCTGGATTTCATCAGGCCTGGTACCCATCAGGCTGGAGGGGACAGAGCCAGGGCTCTGCTGGGATGCTGCTCCTGTTGCACCCCCTTTTTGGAGGCCCCAGCAGGGATTGTTCCAGCACAGCCACCCGGGGGCTTTGCCAGCTTTATTTCCTTTGGCTCAGAGTCACTCCAAGCCAGGGACATAACTTCAAACCCAGCAGCTGTCAGGCCAAGGCCCTGCCACAGGAAAAGACAAAGGATCACTGAGTCAGGGAAGTGGTGGTTGGAAGGAATTCTGGAGGTCAAGGCCAAGCTGCTCTTCCCAAAGGGAGGGGCCATCCCCTGAGCCACTTGCAGGACCACGTTCCCTATAAAGCAGATGAAGTTTTGTCTCTGCTATGGCTGCTATGAACATATGGGCAGCAGTATGGAAAGCATCCCTGCATGCTAATATATTCCTGGATATATTATTCTAGATGAAAACTGCTGGCAAAAGCAGCCTGCCAGGAGAGTCCCAATCCCTGGAACTGCTGGCATCCCAGCACTTCCAGGGCAGCTTTATCCCACTCCCCTATTCCATGGTTTGGAGCAGTTAATGATTCTTGCTCATATTTAAGCCTGACTCAGGTGGGGTTGGAGGATCCAGCTGCTGTGTCTCCTTTCCAGCTGTCATTCCCCTTGTGCCAAAGAAATATTCCCAGTCCTGTGTTTCACTTTGGTGCAGGAATGTTGGTGCCATTTCCTCATTTACTGGAGGGACAGTGTTTACCTGGTGAGATTCAGAAACTGCTGCAGAAGGGGGAGGGAGAGAGGTCAAGTATTGACCTCGATGGATCAAATTCCATCCTTCATTTTCACCAATGTGAAAAGAGTTGTGTTACCATGATGGAGGCACTGCTTGGTCCAGAGGGCACATTTACAGGAATAAAATTAGCATAGGGAAGAAAGAGTAATTATGCATAAAAAATGGCTGGGAAAATGTTTGAGCATCCTGAAAACATATTTTAATAAGGCAATAAAAAACAAACCCCACAAGGTTCACACTGCTGGGAAATATCCTCATAGAGCTTATTAAAGAGCACCTCTGTCAGACCATCTGGGGCTTTACAAAACGTGCTGTGTACAAATATTTCACTAAAGTTAATTTTCTCTAGGTGTTACAACCATTTTTGTATCCCCACTAGGACTTTGAGATGACTTTGAACCCAGCCCAACCTCTTGATCAGCACTATCAAGCCCAGCCCTGGAAAAACTTGTTTATTTTGCAACAAAATCTGCTGTCAGGAGACTGAATAGGGTTGTATTCACTCTGGGGCTGTGCTGCTCTGTGAAAGTTTAATTAATTGAAGGTGTGTTTAAGTCTTAAGCTGTTCCAAAGTCTGATTTACAAACAATGCATTTTCTGTTCTGCAGCAGAACCTGGCTTAGCAGTGCCTTTCCCTCCTCCCATTCCCTGATAAAGCTGCTCCTGCCATGGCAGAGCATCAGACAGAGGTTCCTTCCATCTCAGCTGCAGAGATTGTTTCCACCAAGGCAGGGGGGGCACCCTGCACTCCAGAGCATGAAGGTTTTATCAGCTGCACACTGAGTTTCTCCTGCCTGACAGCCAGTGGAGGGGCTTTGGTTCCCATTTCCCCAGTTCCTAGTCCTGCTGAGGATGGGTTTTGGTGGGGCTGGACTGGAAGGAGGGAATGAACTCTGTATTGATCATGAAACGCTTCACTGTGTCTCTCTACAAGGTTGCTTGGAACTTTTTCTTTCTCTCATTGCCAGCTGCTTTCTCCCTGGCCTGGAGAGTGGGACCATGTGTGGAGTCTCCAGCTGAGGCCAAGGACAGCAGAGCTGTTCCAGCCTGTGCTTCCAAGCCTGCCCTTCCCAGCAAACAGGGAGAACCCCCAGTGAGGAGCAGGTGGCACAAGGCTGGTGGCTCAGGGGCACTGGCAGGAACGTGCCAGCCTTTCCTCAACAGCCAAGGATGCAAACTCTCCCCAGAGCAGGCACATTTTGCACAGCTCTCAGCCTTTCTGGGAATTCCCACAGGGAAAGAGCAAAGCAGTGTGCCTGGCTGGGTGGCACCCTCAGGGAAAAGGTGCAGTGGGACATGTGGCTCCAAGGGGAATGGCTGCTCCTTCACTGAGGGAGCAGGAGGGCTCTGCAGAGGAGGCAGAGGGTGACACAATGCAGGACCAGGAGGAAAAGAACCTCTGCTCCAAGCCCAGTGAGAACTCAATGCTGCCAATCTTCTCTGGTTTGATAATGAAATCAAAGTCAGGAGCTGACAAAATGGGTCAGTTTATCAGCTGTTGAGGATGCTACAGTCAGGAACTCACAGGGAATATGTTCAGGCAAATGTGGGATTACAATGAAGTGAACTTTTGCAAAGTTTTTGCAGCATTTTCCTGGCTCTGCTCTTCGGCTGTGTTCGCCTTCTGTCTGTGTCAGCAGAAAGACATGTACAAGCTGCAAGACCTGAGGTGTTTAACTGCTTGTGTGCCAGGCCATGGGCTGTTGCCTCAGAAACAAATTCCATTCAGGAGGGGAAAAACTGGGAAAACAAACCTGGAGTTCCATGTTCTCTTCCATGTCCCACCAGAGCCACGGCTGACCCTGCAGTCTGTTTTACAGCAACATTTTCCAGAGTATTCAGAACTGTGGGTGACTGATTTAAAACTACTGAATCATAGAAGGTTTAGTGTTTGATTTTTTGGCAGCATTTGGCAGAGCTCCCCCCCAGTGAAATACACAGGGAAATGAGATTTCAGGTGCATTCAGAGGAGGAATAAAATGGACATTGGCCTTCAAATCTCAATGTCTCAGCAGCTCTAAAACCTTGCACAGGTATGTAAAGACCATAATTTTTCAATTTCAGTAAAGCACTTTTGAGATCTTTAGAAAGGCAAAGAAGAGAAGCATCACATATTAGTCCATGGAGCTATTTAGTCTTAAAATGAGTATTCCCTGTTTCTCCTATCAGTTATTCCCTAGCCTCCTTGGTGCCTTCACCTCTCCTAGCACTGCACCTGGCGTGTGCTCAGCTGTGCTGTGTTTTTGAGCATCAGGAGTGGAAGCTTTTCAGGAGTGATGAGGATCTCGCCTCATCAGCATGCTGCTCTTGGCAGACGGGCTTGTCTTCAGCTCCAAGACATGCATATTGATCAGCCATTTGCTTTTGTTACCTTGCATCCTGCCATCGATTTTAATTGTTCCCTACCGAGGGGGAAGCATTCAGGACACGTACAATTACCAACGAGGCGATTTTGCTTTCCACACCTTTTGCCAGCCGGTGCCTGCGCTCAGCTCTCCAGAGCTGTGGATCTCTCCCCCTCTCAGCCAGCAGCAATCTGCACAAATTATGCAGCAGTCAATTTGTGTCTATTAAATCAATTTCTGATTCTCTGTGACAGCTCTCCCTGCCGCACCATTTCACACTTCAGTGGTTTGTTTCTGAGGTGCCATGTGGGTTTTTTTCCTTTTGGGAAGGGTGGTGGTGATAATCCATTTCATTTGCAGATACCTTACTCAGTCTTCCCAGCTCCTCCTTCCTGCTGCTGGCCTTAGGGGACTTGTACAACTTCAAATGACTCCTGGTGAGTCTCCTCTTGTGGCTCCTCTCTGCCTCCTCATCAGCCCACGGGGCTGTTCCTGGGCTGTTCCCTGGAGCTTCCTGAAGTGGAACAGCTTCTCCAAGACAAAGCTGTAGCTTGGTCCTGTATCTAATGGAGAGATGAATCTTCCCATCCCTATGATGCAAAATACCAAAGCTGGGAACTGCTGTGATTCATTAATTCCTCTCCTTCTTCTTTCCAAAATACCTTCTTAGAGTGTTCCCATCTTTTAAAAACTTTCCTGCACTCTCAGAGGGCTTTCATTACAAACATTTCCTGAAAACTCTGTGTGGAAGGACCTTGGTCCCCTCCCACCATCTATCTGATTCTAGGTTTTCCCTTAGATACACAAAAAGGATCCTATTTTTAGCAGCTAGCAGTCAATGGCACAGGAATTCATGAGTAGGGAGGAAAGGATGTGAACTATCCAAATACATTTTTTTTCAAATGAGATCTCTTTACATTCCTATCACCACAGTAATAAGCCATGAGTCACTGTTACACTGAACTATTAGACCATTATTGTAAACCCTTGTCATTAGAATCTGCTAATGTGAACCATAAACCTTGCCTGGCCTCTGCTTTGCTGGGTTCAGGAAGATATTGGCCATTTGTAAGGATAAGAACAATTTTCCCTCACAAATTTTATTCCCAGAGGGCAAGCAGTGAATGAAATCTTATTCAATCCTATCTTTCTCTTCCTAGGGTTTCTCCTCTCATTGCCTTTTCAGAGAATTCCTCTTACTTCATTGTAATGTTACAAAAGAAGTTTTATTTTATTTCTTCCAAGTTTGCCAGCTGTAAATTGGGTCCAGGAAGTCCCAGGTGACAGAGTAGCCATGCTGTGTCCCCTGGGAGCAGCAGTGTCACCTCCAAAAGCTGCTTTCTGTGCTCAGTCCTGCCAAGGTCAACCCTCCTTGCCACTTGCTGTTGCAGCAGAGAAATCCTGAGTGTTCTGGATATTTCAATATCCTTCTGTCAGGGGTTATGTCCAGGCTGAGTGTTTTTCTACAAGAGTTTTGTTGAATAATAGAATGTCAAAATGGTCTTAAATACACACACAAAGCTTTACATCATAGAACCAACAGTCCTTGGCCACCCTTCATCATCTGCAGAAGGGTCAGGTCAGGTGTATCCACGTGTCCATCAGGGTCTGGCTGCTTGCAGCTGGCTTATTTTGCACTTTAAAAAATGAGGGAAAAACCTCTGAAACACATTCTCATCCCTGTCCTGCTCAGCTGCTTAGAAAATGCTTTATGGTGGAGATTTACCTGGCACAGAAGAGGCTGGTGGGAAAACCTTTCTGTCCTCAGAAGCTGTGACATTCCCAGGGTGGAAAGAGGTACAGGCATGTGAAGTGTCTTTCACTGGCTTCTGTAAAGACAAAGAGGTAAGAAGAAAGCATTATTGTACACCAGAGCAGGGCAAGGGCTGATTATTAAATGGTGGTTCAGGTATGTGGTAATCAAGATCTCGTTATAATTATTTCTCAAGCCTAGCATTGATTTTATATTAGATTGAAAGGACACAGCAAAGATTTAATTTGTTACAGAGAGGGTTAACTGGCTTTTAATTTATATATTGAAAAAATCATAAACTTAGAAGAGTAAGAAGAATAAAAGTTTGTCTTGGTCATAAACTCTTTGCTTGCTTCCTGGGGGATATTTTCAGTGGAGGAAGTAAGAGAAGAGCACAGAGTTTCTGTTGAGAGGCAGGGTGATGGGATGAGAAGTGTGTTTGCAGACTGAAAGCTGGTTTCAGTAAACACCCTGTGAGAACCAGAATTCACCTGTTAAAACCGGGCCTTCAGCTACTTGACTTCAAAGTGACCTCAGAGCTGCATTTAAAATGACTTAGCACACGGGCTCAGTGCTGGGGTGGAGATACAGGGTAGCACAAGGGATCACTTGGGAAAACCTGCTGGTGTGGTTTAGACTGGAATTTAGCTTGTGTTTTGAAAACAACTATTATTAAAAGCTTGCTCCAGCTGGAGGGTTTGAAATCACTGCTCCTTCCTCCACTGCAGAGTCCTCACCTCCTTTCTCCAAACCCAAAGCAAAGCTGCCAGGAGAAACCCCTGGAGATCAAGTGCAGTGCCTGCCTTTGTTTGTTGGAGAGGAAACTGCCTTGTACTTAGTTAAGTAATCAGCTGCAGTTTGATAGAGTGAGGTCCCTTCAATAAACCTGGAAGGGTTTCCATGAAGAGAGAACAGCGGGCGAATTCTGCGGTGGAACAAGGTCGGGCATTCTGCTCGAAGGCCCCGACTCGCCCGGCTCTGAAGGCAATAAAATGGGCATTGTTGGGCTTCCCTCAGCCCAGGCCTGTGCCAGGCACATGAGCTGCCATTGTTTGCACCAGCCCTGGCAGCCACTGCACTGACACAGAGGTTTATGGTGCCTTAAAGAGCCTTAAACCACAAACACGGCAGCAAATGCCACGGCCCCGAACGCCACTGAGCTGTGACAGCAAAAGCCTCTGAGTGGCTGTGCTGAAATAACTTTGCCTTCAACTCTAACAAGAATGATGTATCTGAGAGGCTACATGACTAGAGAGATGAGATCTGCAGGGCCTCAATACACTAACTGGAGTTTAAATTAGTTTCCTGCAGCCCAAGTGTAAATGAAGTTAGTTTATGTTCACAATCGTGATGATGACCAGAGAATCATAAAACATTCTGGGTTGGAACGAACCTTTAAAGGCCATTTAGTTCAACCCCCCTGCAATGAGCAGAGGCATCTTCAACTAGACCAGGCTGCTCAGAGCATCATCCAACCTGACCTTGAATATTTGCAGGAACGGGGCATCCACCACCTCCCTGGGCAGTTTGTGCCAGGGCCTCACCACCCTCGTTGTAAAAACTTCTGATATCTAGCCTAAATTGACCATCCTCCAGTTTAGAGCCATTTCCCACTGCCCTATTGCAGCAGGCCCTGCTAAATAGTTTGTTCCCATTTTTATTACAGGCCCCCTTCAAGTATTAAAAATAAGATTCCCCTTGAGGCTTCTCTTGTCCACACTGAACAACGCCAGCTTTCCATAGGAGAGGTGCTCCAGCACCTTCCTGGCCTCTGCCAACAGCTCCATGTCCTTCCTGTGCTGGGACCCTGGAGCTGGTGCAGCACTGTGGGTCTCACAAGAGTGGAGGAGAGGAGCAGAATCACCTCCTGATAAAATCCATCCACCATCAAGGCCCTTTTGAGGTACTAAAGGTAGAAATGTCTGTGTGTATCAGAATCACCAACCCGTGCATTAAACATCAGCTTTATGATATTACAGGGATGGAAAAACCAAGCAAAGAGCTGGACAGTGCCAGCAAGTTTCACTGAAACAATCAGGAGCTGGCCCAGAAAGGCAGGAAACCATGTGCCTTACGAGAAGGGGAGCACTTTGTGTGAGAGATTGCGTTGTGTGCCTGCTGTGCCAAGGCCTCTGGCAGGGGAATGGCAGCCCCAGGATATCAGTGAGATGCAGGAGGCAGGAGAAAGCCTCCATTCTGCTGCAGAATCAGTGGAGGAGGAGGGAACTGCCTGCCCTGATCCGTGCTGCTTAACTGCAAAAAGTTCAGGAAATCCAGCTCTGGGATTTTTTTTTTCCTCAGGCTGCAGCCCTCTCACCTGAAAGACATCTGAAGTTTTTCCACTGCTCACAGTCTCCCCTAAAGCCCTGTCCAGAGCAGAGGTGGATACACCAGGAAGCTGCTTTTCCACTTCAGATTTCCACTAAAATTTCTTGTTATTACAACAGAGCACTTGATTCAGCAGCACCACTTCACAGCTCTTTTATAAATAGAGGCATTGCCTCTGCCCTAAGGAGCTCACAGCCTACACGAGACAGGCAAAATAAAGCAAATCAGGAAAAAGAGGACGAGCAGAAGTGATGAAAGAGGAGAAGGTGCTGCTTGGAGGGCTGGAGTTGGCTAAGGAATAAAAGCTTTGTGGAATCCAGCTCCATGTTTTCATCCCTCATCACACTCAGGTTGGAATAACCCACAGAATGAATGAGTGCAACAGCAAGGCCTGACTTTTGAGAGGCCCAAAATGCTGAGTTCATTTAAAAAAATAATGCAAAATTTATGAGACCCAGAGTCTATGTGAATGAGAGATTTGGGTTTAAAAATATGGAAATGCATTTTTCATTGCAGAGCTGGAAAACTAAAATGTAGCACTCCTCTCTCTGCTCACGTGGCCACTGGTGGTGTTGTCAGGGCAGATTTTAAATTTTAATTTTGATCAAAGTCTGTGGTTATTCTTAAAGAACAAGGCTCATTGTGGACCTAATCCTACCACAGTGGTCTAAAGCAATGAGTTTTAGCACAGCCTTCAGGGAGAGGATTTTCAGCCCAAAATAAGAGAATCCAAAAGATGGTTTTGAATTTAAAACCACTGTGGTAAAATTAAGTGTATAAGTCTCTTTTTGTTGTTGGTGCCTGGCTCAGATCCATTTTTAACATGCTGTTAGCTATCAGAAATACGACACTGGCTACCCGGGTGCCTGCTCTGGGGTAAAACCTGTTTTTAATTGCTATATAAACTCCTTTTATAACACGGTTAAAAGATCACAGAGACGGTTCCGAGCAGTAATTAAGGCATATTTAGCAAATATTAAAAATCGCTCACCAGGGGAATGTTTAACACAGACAAGCAGGAAAACAAACAGCTTTTCAGCTGCAGGTTCTGCCTCATGACAGAGTTGTGGAGCGAGTGAGATGGGGCTGTGGGGCTGCTGCCGCACACAAAAAAGAGCAGAAGGAAGGAGTTGCTGTCTCCTGCGTTACAGCACCAGTGAAAACACCGTGGCCAGACCATGCCTTTGGCAGTGGCCCTCCACAAAGCCAGAGGCATCTCAGGAATTTGTCCTAATAAGCTAAAAATACATGTAACTGATGTTCTTTGACCCGCGGAAGGGCCTGACATCGAGCCACAAGAACAGTGACCAGCAAAGGAGGATTGCAACCTGATCTTGACATTCCTAGTCAGTTCTCCTGGTGGTTGCTGTCCTGCCTGGGATAGTGAGATGCTGTTTTATGCCTTTTTATGTTGGGAAAAAAAAATAAAAAATAGATCCTCAAACTACAATTTAAATGTATGTATATCAGAGAGAGACATGAGCCTTTGGGGGTCCACGGTGCCACTCAGCCTTGTATTCCTCATTCGAATCCCAATTTATTTTCCTCAATGACCACCAGATGTACTGAATGCATCCAGATAAAAAAGCTCCAGTTACGGAACCATAAACCATAGGATGAGGGTGCAGGACATCTCCATGAGGGTTTTGGACATCTCCACGAACACTGGAACTGCAGCGTGGATCGGAGAACTGCCCCTCCTCGGGGGCTGCGGGAATAGCAAACCTGCTGATCCCTCACACGCACAGACTATTTTTAAACCGGGAATGCGCATCCCCGGAGCGCCGGGGCCGAGCTCCGCTGCCGAGCTCCGCTGCCGCCCTCAGGCTCCGGCTCCCCTCACGGCAGGATCAGGCCCCGCGGGCGCAGGGACCCGGGAGAGGCAGCGCGTGATTGACAGCCGCTCCGCCAATAGGAGCAGCGGATCCGGCAGCGCGCAGCCAATCAGCGTCCGCATTGCATCTTAAACCGGCAGCCCCTCCACACCTTCCTGGGGGCGGTGCTGGTGCTCGCAGCCGCCATCTTGTGTGTGGCCTCCCCGCCCTTCCCTTTCCTTAAGGACTCTTCC